>JBBPMK010000110.1:0-26801 GCA_038090295.1 Boletus semigastroideus
CTTTGGCACGCGGCTGATGTGGCGTCCGCACGGCGTGGGCGAGCTCTACCTGGTACGTATCCCATTTTTCTTTTCTCTTTGGGCATCGCAATCGTCGTGGGATTGACGTTCGATCTGGTGACATTCTCGATAGTACGCCCTCAAGGACAAACAATCCAAAGCCTTGTGCGACGACGCCCAGTCCGTGTGCGATACCACCTACGGTTTCTCCATCGGCCGTGGCGCGTTCAATTTCACCGCGGGCGGCTGGACGCGTCTCTCCCAAAACGTGATTTTGAACACGCCGGGCCAAAACGACGGCGGGTTCTCGCTTGCGGTCGACGGACGCACGGTGATCCACAGGGCGGACAAGTTTTACAGGAAGAGTGTCGCTCAGCGAGCGAACGACGACGACGACGACCAGGACGGCGTTGCACAGCCTGCTGAGTTTCTAGGGGTTTTCTTCAGGTGATGTATACTTAGTAGATTGAACGATTTGCTTATCCTTTATCCCCCCCCCCAGCACCTTTTTCGGAGGCCACGGCGATGCATACGCCACGCCAAAACAACAATATGCCTGGTTCAAAGACTTTGCCATCACCCGCCACGATTGACGTCCGGCACGTTCAATCTCATCAAGAGACGGTCTAGGGGGGTGACAGGGGTGTGTACGCTTTATCCTCTAGAAAAAACGACGCGACAACACAGCAAGCATGAGTCCGACCAGAAACGCAAGCACGAACGCGATCCCTTTCATCTGCCACATCTCCACCAGGCCCATCTCTACCGTCTCGAGCAACAACCTTTCGAGCTCGTTCGCCATGGACTCCATTCCAAAGACCGATTCCGCACGGTGTTTCGACCGTTCCGCCAATGACGTTCGCGCTAGTGCGTCCATACAACATATGGCCTCGAGCGCATCCGCCCAAACGCTGGGATTGGGCGGGCGAAGCCAGCCTGTTCGTTCCTCCGGCGGTTCGTCTATGATGCTTTCTGTCGGTCCCCCACTGTTGCACGCCAAAACAGGCAGACCGCAAATCATACCCTCGACGGGACCGATCCCAAAGTGCTCGTTCTCCGGCGTGTACAAGAGCGCGATGGTAGACGAGGAGCGCAGGAGGGCAGATCGTTGCGAGGTGGTAAAGTTCAAGAGGAACAGGACATCTGGTTCGTCTGTAGTCGTCCCTGTGAACGCGGGTGCAGTGATGTTGGATTGTGGTGGCGTGACGACGGTGAACGATAGCTTGCTCGATCGTGCACGTTCGACGAGAGCGTTCAAAGTGCGGATGTTGTCCTCGAGCCGTGGGTCATAGCCACCTGCAAGGTGAATGACATGACACTCGAGCAAACGGCCCACACGGATGTCTTACCGGCAAGGACGAGGCGCATGTTACGAGCCAAGTGCTGCACTGAGGGTTTATCTCGAAGGAGAGCAAAGGCGTCGATGGCGAGCACTGCATTCTTCTTCATCTCGAAACGGTTCAACGAGATCAACGTGGGTCGCTGCCTTGACAAACTTGAGAACAACAACGTCAGACATGCAATAGAGCTCATCTTACGATGTCATCTGGACGACTTCCGGCGCCGTCCAGTCGACCGGTGCTTGATACGCCCCAATGTTGATGCCTGGATAGACCACTTTGGGCGTCGACGTGATGGAATTGAGATGCGACTTTGTAATCCGTGCGGTGAACTTGGAGTTGGCGACGAGCGTGTCAGCCTGTCCTATATGAAGACGGGCATGTTAACCTGCACGCGACACCAAGACAAATCACATACGTGTCGTCACCTCCTCGAGCCAATCCATCGGGTAGCGATACAGTGCTTTGAGCAGGCCGACTTTTCTTCTCTGAAATGCGCCTTCGACGAACGCGCCATGTGCGAGCAGCTTGTCTGGGAAATGGCAATAGAAAAGGACGCGCTTTCCGGTGAACGTGCGGAGGAGGGGTACACAGGTCGAGAGCTGGTCTACAAAGAAGACGTCGTGTTCGGGTGCGGAAGAGGAGCGAAAAAGAAACTGGGTCAGCGTCAGGTGAAGCTGCCGTGCGTGTGCGAACAGAATGTGGAATTTGCCATGCCAATGTCGTGGAAACGGTGGGACGACGTGGTGTACCCGGAGAGTGCCTGTTCAAAAGGGCATGAGACGGTGGTCGCTGAGGGGGCAAGTGCATGTGGGCGGTTACCGTCTCGGGTTTCGTCGAAACAGTGATTCGGGTCGTGGTGGGAGGTGTAGATGTCGACGGTATGACCAAGTGATTGTAAGCCTAGCGCTGCGTCCACGACGAGCCTCTCAGCACCGCCTGGGGGAACTGGTCGGAATTCGTAGTGTGGTATTTGAATGTGAGGGACACACCGATTCCCAAGTCTGGGTGGATGAATGCGACGCGCAGCTTCGACGGTGTCATTGCTGACTTTGAGATGACTCTACGGCGAAAACGCACGCCAGTTGGACTGTCGGTCCTATGTTGCTGCTGTGTGCACGATGTCTGGCGGTGACTACCGACTTTGCAGAAAGACGACGTGGCGCGCAGTAACACCGCTAAAACTCGTCTCTCTTCGACCTCATACGGGGCTCAAGTACATCTACCCTCAGCACGCCATTCAATCCTTTCAGCGCCTGCACGATCGTGTCCTTTCGCGTCCCATCGTCTGCACGAGGCGCCGTATATACAAGCACGTCCGACAACTCGCCGGCTGGCTTGGAGTACTGGAGATCGTGGAGAGCTGGATTGGCGCTGGCGAGACTAGTTGGGTTGGAGAGGAACGGCGACGCGGTCGCAAACGTGACAGCGAGGTTTATACAGGATGTTTGCACCATGGACGACTAAATCTAAATGTGAGCGGGATCCGTTGTCTACCGATTCTGTCGAACGACGCCTACATGTGTTGAATGAATTCAGGAATCAGCGATGTCAGTTCAAATAGATCTGGTGAATAAGAAACAAATGAGGCAAGCTGTGGAACCGTAACCAGAACGGCGAGATCCGGGAGCATCATTGTGTTACCTCCCTGGCTATTCACCAGACGTTCATCATGCGACTGCTAACCTGAGTGTCCCAGAACTGGATTTGTGCCGGGCCCCGGCTGCCAATCTTTCTAGTCGCTGGAAGTGCGATGCTAAACTAACAAGCAGCTTCATCAAGACTAGGGTCGCCGCTGGCAATTGCGATTCCATAGACATTTCAGAAGAAAATGGATATAGCGGACAACGGAGTAAAATCTTTCAACGATGTACATGAAGACTAACGTATCATCATATCGTGTCTGCAACCAACAGCGAATAGTAAGTACATCCATAGTATTCGAGACACAATGGCGAGAATCTGATTCACGAGTATCTAGCCCGCTTCGCAGGAAGGCGAGACTCGTCGGGACTCGCACACCCCACGAGATGATCTTCCAACATCAGCATCATCTCATCTCTGTCGTCCGGCGCCGCGAGTGCCGCCGCGGAAAGAAGCTCTTCGACTTGCAAGCCCGAGCTATCCATCACGGAGAGCAAGCAGCGAACCACGTCAACATACCCCTTAACGATTGCAGCGGAGAGCGGTATATGGCCAGTTTCATTACGGACCGGGGTGTCGCAGCCAGAAGTGACCAGGGCCTCGATAACCTCCAACCGTGTTCCCAATGCATACTCATCTTCCATCACAGCGAACAAAATGTCGTGAGGGAGTGGCGTATTCAGCGAAAGAAGGCGCTTTACGATCCTTGCATCCCCTTTCTCTGCAGCGAGATGGAGAGGAACGATTCCTTGAGTATTGGACAGTGATGGATCGCATCCGGAGGCGATGAGAAGTGATATTATCTAGAGTTTCTGGATCGCCATCGGGAAAGGCGATTATTGCATCGTGCAAGACGGTGTTGCTATTTGATCGTCTCGCGAGAACGTTGGCTCCTTGGTCAACGAGAAAACGAACCATTTTCCGTCTTCCCAACAAGTCCTTCTGGAGCTTTGCTGACATGTGCATGGAGAGGAACAATGAATCACTAGGGAGGAAAGCACCAAGGGAGAGAAGATAGTGTGCAAGGAAAATGTATCCGCGTCGAATAGCGATGCGAATAAATGCGTTGTAGTGAGGATTCAGTTGGAGATGATCGTAGCCATGGGTGGGTAGCATCTTGATTATCTCCAAGGTGTCGTTCTCAGACAAACCGTCTATTGCAGTATGCAGGAAAGTATCTCCACTGCGGGTGCGAGTGAGGACGTTAAAACCATTCAAGACCAACAAGCCGATCATTCTTGGGCCCTTCCTGACTTGGAGTCCCCATTTTGGAGCGGGGAGCGAGTTTGAGAGGAGAGGAGTACCAAGCCAGAGGAGATAGCTTGCGACAGTGGAAAGCCCTCGTTCAACGGCAATGGAAAAGGGTGTTTCTCCGCGAGAATTAGCCCCAAGGGGATCGAAGCCACGAGCGATTAGCAGTTTCACTGTCTCCAAGGCATGACTCTCGCTATACCTCGTTAATGCTCTATGGAGCACAGAGTCGCCATCGACCCACCGGGCGTGAACGTTACCCCCATGGTCAACTAGTTCGCCCAACATTGTTGGGTGCATTACGCGGAAGTTGGCTTGGAGGGATTCATCGGCACGAGCGACTAGGAAATTTGTCGTCCGCAAAGCTGCTTCTTCATTCCGACCATCCAGTGCGATACCAAGCGAAGGGTCTCCAATTCGAGTGTCAGAAGGGACGTCGACGCTACTTTCGACCAAGAGACAATGCATTTTCTCCCCATGCCATACGGCGTGCGTGATCAGAGGGGGAGGGCACACCGAGGGAGAGAAAATAGCGTGCGACAGAGACATGCCCTCGTTTAAAAGCGATTTGAAGCGGCGTTTGTCTGCGAGAATTGACCTGATTGGGATCACAGCCAAGGGTGACTAGGAACTTTGCGATCTTCAAAGCATTATCTTCGCTGTTGGTCGCTAATAATACATAATGGAGGACAGAGTCTCCATCGACAGTGCGTGCGAGGGCGTTCGCTCCGTGATCAATGAGGCAATGGATCATCCGTTGGCTGCTGCATATATGATAAATTGTACAATAATTTGCATCTCGCAGTAGTGATCTCTCGTTCCAACGCTGCGTATCCAGAGGGTAAACGTCATGTTGCATCTCACGACGATAATCAAAGTTGGCGACGGCTGCCACTCATTCTTTGATGCTCGAAAAACGTGGACAGCAACGTCAATCTGGGTCTCGGGCGACAGTATTACTGAGTGTACCCTCACGTACCGATGGCGAGCGCGATCCGAAAACCGACAAACCAACGGACCTCATCTTTGGCGGTGTCTTACATCTGTCGAGGGCGATTGGCAGTACTCGGTCGTAAACCAGATGTCCATCAATCGAACTCACAAGGACTTCATGTTGTTCTTCACCTGCAGGCTTGCTAGATACTATGCACGCGATAGAAGCCTTCAACTTTCAAGTTATCAGTCTCACTCGATTTCATCAAAACTTGACCGACGTTTAGGCAATCTGGGCTCCACTACCCCGGACTAGCGCTCCAAAAACGGCACTGAAGAATGGTCCGAGCTTTCGACATAAGTGATTGTGGAAGACTCGGACGTGTAAGAGTTGGACTTCCCACTTCTACTTTCAATACTCTTTCTTCTGTATTACGAGACGTTAATCGTAGATTCGTGTCTGACGAGGATGTGCTGCAAGTGCGAGAGAGAGCGACAGAGGGTAAATGGTTCTCTGCAGTGATGGACTGCTCTGAATCCTCCTCCGAGTCTCCATACAGGGTCAGCACCAGAGAGGAACGGGGCGTTGTGGTAAAGCTGCATGTTGAACACTGATAAGTATATGCATTTGCCATGAAAGCTTGGTGAGGGAAACCGTGGACCTGTGATCATGAAGCGACGTGATGGGAGTAGGCGCGAATGTCGAAGGGAAGAAGAAGTCTTGCATACTTGCCACGAGCGCTTCGAATTCGGGGATTCGCTGGGGCTGGCGAGATTCCCTGATGGCCAGACGTCGTTGTGTCGTCGGTGGACCTGAATCAATCTGCAGATCTCGAACAACTTGGAAACCGCCGCGGCCAACGGCGGAAACACTGAGACGAGCGGGCACGAGCGAACAGGACCAGGCTCTGTAGGTGCTACGACGGATGGTACAAAGGGCGAACTATGGATCTCTACGTAGGACCACGTAGAGACTGGTGTGCCAATGGGGCTTACACAACTCCGAGTCCGATTGGCCTGTCACACACACGAAAGTGGGCCAATGCTGTACGAAAAAGCTTGACACTCCAAGTACTAACTCTAGTGCCAACCAGAGGATGGCGAATGCGTCAAAACGCGCGAAAAAGGCCACGACATCGACGGCGACCCCCAGCAGTTCCAAATCTGAGCCCACCAAGGGCACCGTGACGTCTGCCAACGCACTGTTACCCCAAATGCCTTTTCAAACTGGTCCTAGTTTGCAGCGCATACCTGACGACGTCTTGTATGAAATTCTGTCACATTTACCCACTCTCGGCGAGCACCATGTGTTGTTCGGACACCGCCTCACACCACCCATGATCCCTTCCTCAGCGCTCGTCCGTATCCCCACCCTCCGTGCACTGTCCCAGACATCCAGACTCTTGCGGTCGCGTTGTCTTGGAATGGCATGGCGGAGGCTCGAGCTGTGTGGAGCCAGCCTTCCTGAGCACTCGGTCACGTTCTACAAGGCAATCGGTGAAGCTACCAAGGCAGCTAGCACCGTCTTGCGAGGTTGTCCGCACCTCTTGCCGTTGATCCAGTACGCACGGTGCACGTTGTATAGAGAGCTTCGTGACGTCTGACCGTTGTCTAGGACGGTCTCTGTCGTTTTCACGCGCTACCAAAGCGCCGAGATCATTCCAGAATTCGCAGCCTGTCTCGCTACGCTGCCCAACCTCACCACCATCCAAGGTAACGGACGTCCCATTTCTTCGCTGTCCGTTTAACTTTTTTTTTCGTCAGTCATACATGCACACTCTCAAATGACGACTGCTGTCAAGAAAGGGTTTGAAGGCATACAACTTCCTTCCGTGCAACAGATCTCGCTCCCTGGCTCTGCGCACGAAATCATCAAAAGTTGCCCCAACCTCGAGGAGGTGACGTGCGTGGAAGGAGACGGAAGTACCGTTGTTGGCTCCATCGTCAAAGCCAAATGTCAGCAACTACGCGTTCTCAAAGGCGTTTATGCGCAGTTCAAGCGTACGCTCTACATAACCGACGTACATTGTAGTCGACGAATGATTTTTTTTTTGTTAACAGGCTTGGTCAAAGCTGCTCCCAATGTGAGGCATGTCGCTTTCGCACAGGTTCGTCCTTATGCATGTCTCATGTGTACTGTATGCATACTGATGAGTTCGTGTAGCACCGCACGGAGGCGCTGTCGTCGATCGACTTTCCCCTCCTCGACACCATCGAATTCGTTGGAGATTTTGACTTCGCCATCACTAGCCTCATGAACAAGCGACCCGATGGCATTGCAGGTCCCGGTGTCGAACAAGCGAGCGACATCTTGAAGAAGAGTAAGTCACCAGCGAACAAGACTGTGGTGATAACGAGATGGTTTAACCTCTGGCCTTCCGGCTATTATGATCCCGACGCCGGTCCAGTATCCATGACAAGGAAAGCCATCCAACTGTGACCGACGGTCGACGATGGTCGTGCCCGTCGTTGCAGCTACGACGATTGGGTCACATCCGTGGCATAACCCACAGTCACTCGCCGAAGTCGCCACATGTACAGCGCACCGTAACACGTTTTGTTGAAACAGTAGCATAAACCTTGTTTTCGTAGCCAAAATGGAACATACAGGATAGCATGACTAGAGAGTAGCATGGGGGGTGGCGGCGTGAGGTATGTGGTGTATTGGTGTGCGATAAAGCCTGAGGCAAGTACTGACTCACTGTCTCCCAAGTCGCGAAGCGGCCTAGCGCGACGACGACGTTGCGTTGTCATTGTCGTCCATTTGTATGGTGCTGTCGTAGTCACCGTGCGTGTCGCCTAGGCAATGCCATGGGTGAGTCCCCACGACCACGACCACGTCGTCGCCGTTGTGGAGAGGTGTGGGGGCATGCCGCCATTGTCGGCGACATCATGTCGCTGTGACGACGTGTCACGGTCAACATGCCAGCGGCCGGGAACACGGAGAGGAGGGACACATCTTACTTGAGTGTACTGGTGGCACATTCCATGCAAATGGAGGGGAAACTACTAACATGATCAATCTGCCTTGTTTACAGAACACTCCGATAGAAGCGCAACCCGATGACATCGTGATTAACAGCTGTCAAACACAAATGCAAGTGTGGATAATGCATAAAAAACGAAGGATCTTTACTCCCCACGCGTCTACAGCTCTACCAGAGAATGGCGAACCCGTCGAAACGCGCAAAAAGGACCACGAAATCGATGGCGACCGGTGGGGCCCGATCGGGGTCCGCCAAAACCAAGTTACTCAACTTGGACATCCCCTTTCAAACTGGTCCTAGCCTGGAGCGTATACCAAACGACGTTTTGCATGAAATTCTGTCATACTTTCCCACTCTCAGCGACCATCATGTGTTGTTCGGACAGTGGCTTGCACCACCCGTAATTCCTTCCTATGCGCTCGTCCGTACCCAGACCCTCCGCACACTGTCCCAGACTTCCAGACTCTTGCGGTCGCGATGGCTTGCAATGGCATGGCAGAGGCTCGAGCTGTGTGGAGGCAGAATTCCCGAGCACCCAGCCACGCTCCATAAGCCAATCTGTGACGCTACCAAGGCAGCCATCACTGTCTTGCATGGGTGTCCACACCTGTGGCCGTTGATCTAGTATGCACAATGCAAACTATATCTGGATATCTGTGACGTGTCTGACCCGTTGCCTAGGATGGTGTCGGTCATTTTCATGTGCAACCAATGTGAGAAGATCATCCCGGCATTTGCAGCCTGTCTCGCCAAGTTGCCTAACCTCACCACCATCCAAGGTAACGGACGTCCCTTGCTTCGCCGTGATGGACTGTCCGAATCCTTTCCCTTTTCGTCAGTCATATGTGCACAGACTGGGGTGATGGCGCTGTTCAGAATGGGTTTAAAGATGTACGACTTCCTTCCGTGCAGCAGATTGTGCTCGCTTGCCCTGCGCATGACATCATCAAAAGTCGTCCAAACCTCGAGGAGGGAACATGCGTGCAAGGAGACGGAGGTCCCATCGCTGGCTCCATCCTTAGGGCCGAATGTCAGCAACTGCGCATTATAAAAGGTGTTGATTCGCGCAACCTCAAACGTACGCTCTCTACATCACCGATACACGATACAACAGAACGAATGAATTTTTTTTCTTGTTGACAGGCTTGCTCAAGGCTGGTTCCGATGTGAGGCACATCGGCTTTTTTCTCAAGGTTCGTGCTTGTGCATATTTAATGCGTACGGTGTACTGATACGGATAAGCAGAACGACTGGGACTTGTCGTCTTTGGTCGAGTTTCCCCTCCTCGACACCATTGAATTTATTTTTCATTCATGCGACGGCATCACCGAGTACGGCCTCAGATTTGTACCTCCCCATGTCGAGGAAGCGAGCGACTTCTTCAAGAGAGCAAGTCACAAGCAAACAAGACTGTAGTGATGACGAAATGGTTTAACATCTAGTATCCCGACGTCACTACAGGATTCGTGATAAGGAATGTTTTCAAAGTGTGACCGGTTGACGATGGTCGTGTCCGTCGTTGTAGCCATGTGCAATCTTCTAAGACGACAATTGGGTCACGCAAGTGGCTTGACTGCGCGTTAGGGTCTTTTTCCTCGCCTTATGTTAGATTATAATTAGCACCTAGTTATGTGGATAGCCAAACGACTACCTGGACGCCGCGTGTACGCGCTTGTTGTAACACCATGTCTTGAATCCACCCGCCAATGATGTCGACGCTCAACAGAGTAAGATACCACATTGCATCTGCCGACGAAAATCAAAGGCAACAACACACACCGGGTCTTTGTGTTGATCGAAAACGTAGACGACGGCGTCAACCTATGGCTCTCGAGCGACGGCGCACGCTCGTATCCATGGCGAGCGCGACCTAGTCAAAGCAGACATGTCTCAAGCAGTGGACGCGGTCCGTCCATGCGCCGTTCGGGCAAGGTTCCCGGGCGACGCAGGTGGCTGAATGCCATACATGGCCGCAGGCCGCCAGGCAGGAGGTGGATCCGAGTTCACGCGTGAGATCGGTTCTGAATGACAATTAGGTCTAGTGGGAATAGTTGCCTCGCTGGTGGCGTGCGCAGTGCTGGACGTCTGGACACTGGAAGAATGTCTTGCACCAAAAGGGCTAATGACACAAACCGTCGAAACAGAGGAAAGACTAAAGACTCGGACTCGACTCGGACTCGGATAAACAGCTGTCAAATACAAATGAAAGCATGGATATAATGCATAAAAGAAGAGTCAGACCTCATTCGAATCCATACTCCGCGTCCACAATGGCCACGATATCGACGACGGCCCCCGGTGGTGCCCAATCTGGGTCCGCCAAAACCAAGTTACTCAGCATCTCCTTTCAAACTGGAGCTAGCTTAGAGCGCATACCAGACGACGTCTTGTATGAAATTTTGTCACACTTACCCACTCTCAGCGAGCATTATGTATTGTTCGGAAACCGCCTCGAACCACCCGTGATTCCTTCCTCTGCGCTCATCCGTACCCCTACCCTCCGCGCACTGTCCCAAACCTCTAGACTCTTGCGGTCGCGTTGCCTTGGAATGGCATGGCGGAGGCTCAAGCTGTGTGGAGTCAGCTTTCCCAAGCATATTGGAACCCGACGCTGTAAGGTAGGGTTGAGACTCCAGCATAATAGTTGTACGAGACTGTGTTGCCCAACCTTACCACCATCCAAGGTAACGGACGTCCCTTAGCTTCGCCGTGATGGACTGCCCGAAAGACCTTTTCTTTTCGTCAGTCATACAAGCACACTCTCGAACGAGGACCGCTGTCAAGAGAGTGTTTAAACGTATATGACTTCCTTCCGTGCGACAGATCTCGCTCCCTTGCACTGCGCACGGGATCATCAAAAGTTGCCCAAACCTCGAGGAAGTGACGTGCGTGCAAGAAGACGAAAGTACCGTAGTCGACTCCATCGTCGAGGCAGAATGTCAGCAGTTACGCATTATAAAAGGCGTTCATGCGCCCCTCCTCAAACGTACGCTCTTTACAACATCGACGTACGATGCAGCAAAAGATTGACTATTCATTTATTGTTGACAGGCTTGCCAGTCGAAGCTGCTTCTAATGTCAGGCATATCGGTTTTTTCAACGAGGTTCGCGTTTGTGCACGTCTAATGTGTATGGTGTACTGATACGGACGAGCTTGTGTAGCAGCACAACCTGGACATGTTGTCTTTGGTCGACTTTCCCCTGCTTGACACCATCGAATTTATTACAATTTTGACTATGCCACTACCAGGCTCACGCAGGAGGAGCGACTCAATGGCATTGCAATTGCATGCCCCTATGTCGAGCAAGCAAGCAAAGTCTTGAAGAAGAGCACGTTACAAGCGAGCAAGACTGTATTAATGACGAGACGGATTCAACTCTAGTCTTTCAACAGCCTCTATGACGATCCCGACGCGGGTACAGCATTCAAGATAAGGAAAAGCTATGACCGGTTGACGATTGTCGTGTCCGTTGTTGCAGCTATGTGCAATATCTAAAACGACAATTGGTCTCGCAGGTGGCTTGACTGCGCGTTAATAGGGCCTTATTCCTTGCCTTGTGTTATATTACAATGACCATGAGCCACATCCGTGGCATAACCCACTACGGCTAGGACGAAGTCGCCTATTCAACACACATACAAGTTACATGATTATATATTTTATGAACATGTTGAACATGGTGTATAGGATAGCATGACCAGGACGTAGCATGGGTACGATCGGACCATCCAGTGATGCCTTCCGTGTTGTCGCCGTCGTGTCGAGGTGGCGGCGGTGTCCATGTTGTCCACGCGATCGCTGCTGTCACCCTTGTTGGTGTGGTGTGCGAGGGACGACACGTCGCTGTCGTTGATGTGTCGCCGCCCTCTTAACTACAGTGGTGCTGGTACATTAATGGCCATTCGAGGTAAATTCCATCCCCAGCGCGTGGATTGTACTAATTGATTTCGAGTTGCGCTCGGACGCCGGAGTGTGCAGGTCAGGTTCCGCCGTCCGTACGGGCGACAACGACAGGAGGTTGCCGCAGGGCACGAGAACAATTCTGAACGACTTTTGGGTGCCATGAGGCTCGGAATACTCGCTATTGGCGTCCACAGCGCTGGACGTTTGCACGCTGCAAAAAGGGTGACGACTCGGAGAGGCGGGAGAGCCATTTTGTCAGGGACTCTGGATTCTTGCAACTAGTACATAAAGACATTCAAGAGGATTTCTTACATAGAGACGGGCCGTTTGTGATAAAGCAGAAAGAACAGATGCTAACTGGCCTGGCCCGAGGACTAGTTACCTATGCGTGGGAAAGAACAATGAGGTTCTACGGCGGTCTTTGTTCTGTTTCTCGCTCAGAGAGGATGCATCACGCGCTCGAGATAGAAGAAATACTCTTGAATATTTTTGGACACTATTGTTCACTTGCGTTGCGGGCTGCCCCCGGTCTGGCCGACATAGCAAGAACATGTCGCACATTCAAAGAACCTGCGCTGGATATGCTCTGGGAAGAGTTGTTTGACTTGTCGCCGCTAGTCCGATGTCTCCCAGAAGCATGTCATCGATCAGCGCCACCCAGGGTGGGAGATTTGATCCTTACTATTACTAGCAATGTCACTCATAAGATTTCACCCAGGTGCACTATTCCTATAGCAGACCTCCTACAGATAACGAGTGGGATAGGCTTCGAAGTTACACGTGCCGCATACGACATATTCAGGTTTTGGGCAGTGGGCTCGACCAAAATGCCTTGGAAGCTCTCTTGGATGCTCCCAACGCTCATTCGGCGCCACTCTTCCCGAACCTTCGTCGTTTGGACTGCACGTACCTCACTAGAGCTGAAGCAATCCCTCTGTCGCGCTTCCCTCTCCCCTCCCTGATTTCCCTTGAACTCTTGTTCCAGGGTGGACGCACATTCCAGACCTACTTTGACTCGTTCCCCAACTTTTCCCAAAATATAAAGAACCTTTCCCTTGACGTCCTTGATTTTCAAGGCACCCTGCACAAAATACACTCCAGTTATTTCTGCCAGTGGAAAAACCTCCAGTCTGTGCGTTGTCCTGAAGTCACCGTGGGCGAGGTTGCTTTCGTGCATCTCTCTCGCATGCCTGCATTGACCGAGCTGTCTATCGCGATGAGCAGTACACTGCCAGCTTCAAATTCACCTCTTTGCTTCTCCAATTTGCACCACCTGTCATTGCGTCTCGAGTCCCTGACCCTGGCGTCGAGATGGCTCTCCCGAATTCAAATTCCTCTCGTCACCCATTTTTGTACCTTGATTGGCGAATGCCCTTTTGCGCAAGACATCTCCCCTTTCTTGTCTAGCGTGCAGACGTCCAGCGCTGCACACGCCATCGAGGTATTCTCGTTGGACCAATTGTCACCCGGAGTCGAATTTACACGTGACTCGGATTCGCCCCTACTTGGCTTGGATACTCTGTGGCCATGCACGATATTCAGCAACCTGCGTCGCCTCAACGTCGATCTCGCCTGGGGCGTCGCACTCACAGACAGCGACCTCCTCAGGTTAGCATCCGCATGGCCGCACCTCGAGCAACTTAGTATCAATGTGCACTGGGGATGGAACACGCCGAACGGCATCACGCCCGACGGACTGCGCCAGCTGCTCGAGATATGTCGCGCCCTCGACCAGGTCGCGCTCGCCATGGACACGCGCGGGTATATCGCGTGTGCGCCGTCGTCCGAGGGCCCCCGGTTGACTCGGATGTTGCCGTCCACGTTTTCGATCAACGTCCTCGACTCCTTCATCGAACAAGAGTGTGTGGCGGCTGTCGCTGAGTTTTTTGCGAGCATTGCGCCTTGCCCGTTCTTTTCGTTTGATTATCGTCGCAAGATGGAATATAGTGTCTACTATCTGGTGACGCAGCGTTGGAAAGAAGTGTATACGTTAGCTGTCGACATTGTTAGTGGGCAGAATCAGGACATGGTGCTTCAATAGGCATACTATAGTTAGTAGTTATTCGGCAATTATTCCAAGGCGCTACTAATTTGATCTAACACGGGCAGGAGCATGGCCCCAACGCTCAGTCAAGCCACCTACAGGATCCAGTCATCAGCTTAGATATTGCAGCATGGCCCCACGATAGCTGCAACAACGGACACAATTAGCGTAGACTGGTTACGGTTGGATGCTGTACCGGCGTCGGTATCGTAGAGTCGGCTGGAAGGCTGACAGAGGTTAGTTCATTTCGTCAACAGTACAGTCTTATTCGCTTGTGACTTGCTCTGCTTCAAGGTGTCACTCGCTTGCTGACATGGATGACAGTCATTGGATGGTTCGTCCTCAAACTTTGTGGACCTAGTCATGACATGCATCCAGTTCACGAAACGGGTGGACGGACAATCGGTCACGGCACTTGCAGGTGTAACGCCAGCCCGTGCGGATCGTCAGGTCCAGTTGGACATTTTGGCAGATGCGGCCGAGAGCCTGCTGATGACACTCCTCGGTGGAGATTGAGTCGTCAAAATTTTGTCAATGGTTTCGGTTCCGAAACGCACGTCTTGCCAACTGGCAACCGGTGACGTTCGTAGAGCAACTTGGCTGTGTCTGTACATTGTACGAACCTGTGGACATCGCCCAACGATACGGCGTTGTCGTCGGTGCGGCACAATGTGTTCCACATCCCTGATAGTGCTTGAAGAGGAAATCGCATTTTTCGGATTCACGGCTGCCTGCCGTGAAGTAGTCTAGGGTCGGACCAGCAGGGCTGCTATGAGGTTATCGCTGATTAGCGGGCTGGTCACCAGACTATAAGTAACTACTTATCAGCGAGTATCCAGTACTGGTGCATGTTTCTGACTTTGGCCAGAAAGAAACACCGAACCTGTAATTAATGATTAAGAGACTTGCAACTTGGTCCCTACATGGTCCCACTCCCATCAAAAGTTGACTCCCACGCGTCTATAAGTACTGACTCCCAACCAGAGGATGGCGAACAAGTTTAAACGCGCAAGAAGGGCCAAGAGGTCAAGGGCGACCCCCAGTGGTTCCAAATCTAGGACCACCTATGGCACCGTCCCAACGTCCGAGTCTGTCAAACCGCAGTTACTCAGCATCCCCTTCGAAATTGGACCTAGTTTGGAGTGCATGCCAGACGACGCCTTGCATGAAATTCTGTCACATTTACCCACTCTCAGCGAGCATCATGTATTGTTCGGACACCGCCTCAGACCACCCGTGATCCCTTCCTCTGTGCTCGTCCGTACCCCCACCCTCCGAGCACTGTCCCAGACGTCCAGACTCTTGCGGTCGCGTTGCCTTGGAATGGCATGGCAGAGGCTTGAGCTGTGTGGAGCCAGACTTCCCGAGCACTTGGACACATTCTACAAGGCAATCAGTGAAGCTACTAAGGCAGCCATCACCGTCTTGCAAGGGTGTCCGCACTTGTTACCGCTGATCCAGTACGCACGGTGCAGGTTATAAAGGGGTATCCATGATGTCTGACCGTTGTTTAGGACTGTGTCCATCGTTTTCAGGCGCTACAACAGCGCCGAAATCATCCCAGAATTTGCAGCCTTTCTCGCCACGTTGCCGAACCTCACCACCATTCAAGGTAACGGACGTCTCTATTCTTCCCTGCCCGCCTAACCTTTTCTCGTCAGTAGTACATTCTCGAGTGACGACCGCTCTCGATAATGCATTTGAAGGTGTACGCCTTCCTTCCGTGCGACAGATCTCGCTCCCTTGCTCTGCGCACGCGATCATCAAAAGTTGTCCGAACCTCGAGGAGGTGACGTGCGTTCAAGGAGACGGAAGTACCATCGTCAGTTCCATCATCAAGGGCAAATGTCGACAGCTGCGCGTTCTAAAAGGTGTTTTTACGCCGCTCAAGCGTACGCTGTACATCATCGATATACAATGCAGCAGACAAAATGACTGTTTTTTTTTTTTTTCGTTGACAGGCTTGGTCAAAACTGCTCCCTTTGTGAGACATATCGCTTTGAGCCAGGCTCACGTTCGTGTACGTACCTCTAATTCGTACGGTGTACTCTAACAGATGAGCTCGTGTAGCACCACCGAGGCGTGTTGTCGCCGATCAACCTTCCCTTCCTCGACACCTTCGAATTTGTTGAAGAATGTGACTACGCCACCACCAGACGCATGAAGGACAAGCGGCCCAATGGTATCGCAAGTGCCCGTGTCGAGCGAGCGAGCGAGATCTTGAAGAAGAGCATGTCCCGAGCGAACAAGACTGTGATAGTGACGAGATGGTTTAACCTTTGGCGATCCGACTTCTACGATCTAGACGCCGGTGCAGTATTCATGACACGAAAAGCCATTCAATTGTGACCGGTCTACGATGGTCGTGTCCGACGTTGCAGCTATGTGCAATATCTGAGACGACGATTGGGTCACGTAGGTGGCTTGACTGCGCGTTAGTAGTGCCTTGTTCCTCACTTGTGTTAGACAATAACTATGTGGATCCCCAAACGACTACTACTTGGACGGCCCGACACTGTATGCACCTATTGAAACACCGAATCCGCCCACCAACGATGACGATGGCCAACGTGTACACCTCTTTGCAACGTTGCGTGACCAGAGAGTAGATAACAACACAGTCCAATTCCAAATCCTCAATTCGCTTGTCGAACAAGTGTGTGTGTGGCGGCCGTCGCTGGTTTTCTTTTTTTTTTGCGAGCATCGCGCCTTGCCCGTTCTTTTCGTTTGATTATCGTCGCGAGACTATGGTGTCTACTCTCTGGTGACGTAGCGTTGGAAAGAAGTGTACACACTGGCTTTCAACATTGTTGGTGGGCTCCAGTCAAGATATGATATACTAGTTACTCGATCGTTGATTCACATCATTACGCAACATAAGCATCAGAAACGAGGCAAGAAAATCAATGGATCACACCCGTGAATGATATGTACCTACAAGGCTGTCACCGCGTGCCATGTCAGCGTCCCCCTCGGCCCAACAATAACAAGCCTATTTCGAGATTCGCACATCTCCCAGTCGATGGTAAAACCAATGTCCAGGCTGTACCCTCTCCCGTTTGTCGTCGACGGTAGTATATCGCCGGGAGCGATACAGCCTGAGTGACTGTCCAAAAGCCAACCCCATGTCTGGTCACTCATGCATGTCAACTAGGACCACCGGCCTTCAGTCACAGCCGGAGACGCCTGCCGCGGTGAGACTGTGTGACACGGAACCGACCACCCCTCCATTCCCCTGCCATGCCCATATCGAAAGGACCCGTGCAAGAAGACATGACGAGTCGACCCGGCGCGATCCGCGTGCGCGTCGCGAGCGCATCACAGAGAGATTGCAGGTCGCCAATCTGCTGCCCCTCCCAAACTGGCTCCTCCCGGCTTGTCTCGGGCCGCACCGTCAACTGAATGCCCACGAGTACTAATTCCTCCAAGGCGGGTACAAGCACGGTCCGGTCAGCACGTCCGTCTTGACGGGCGCCGCCGTCATCCTTGGCGAGCTCTGTGAGCGAGAGCACGGACGCTATATCGGGCAAGTTGCCTTCGCTTAGCTGAATGTACCGCAGATCTCGAAGATGTCCCAGCGTCATCCTCCAAAACTTAGCGGGGAAGGGGGGAGAGATGACGCGCACGGAGCAGATGTTCGACAAGGGCATGAACGGGGACATGTCGGTCAGGAAGCGATCCACAGTCAGTGACGGATCCAACCAGACCCTGATTTTGAGAGGATTGTAGCATCCCCAGTCGTGGTGAATCAGAGGGTCAAGGTCGAGATCGAGTGCACTGAATGTAGCTTGGTACGCTGTGCATTCCATGACAAATGAACGGAATATGGGAGCAGAAATCCCCCGATCTGTGCGTGTGCCTAGTCGTTTTCCCAGAACCGAAAAGAGCAAGGCGTAGACATCAAAGGCGAATCCATCTTCATAATCCCAGTACACCCTGAGTTCGGTCTCGGATGGGATGTTTACGCAAGTGAGGAATTCGACGAGTGTTAGGGGGGGAGCAGCGACTGAAAGGCGAGAAAGATGGGGTAAATCGATATTGACATGCGACTCTGAGAAAAAAGTAGTAGTGGGAAGGGCATCGTAGAGATACAGACTTTCCAAGTGTCGGATGGAACGTAGCATACCCAAGAACTCCGCCATGGTTTTTCGATGAGGAGCAGGAACCGCGGAAAGACCGAGAGCCGTCAAACCGGTCAGGTTGAACGAATACCATGGTGCCGCACACCCTGAAAGTTCAAGCGTACGGAGGGCTGGCGTGTCCCCATCAAAGAGTACTGAGAACTGCCTGGTACGTGGAGTGGGCCAGATGATGGCAATCTCGAGGTTTCGCAAGCAAGGAGCGCGTGAGGAAAGCCAGGGATAAAACTCGTTTTCAAGTTCGATATCCTCGTTGCTAATTTGAAGGCAAAGGTTGAGCTCTTGGATCCGCTCTAGGTGGTTCGCAGCTTGCTTTACAAAGTCCAACACCGGACGAAGGCGGTCTTCGGATACTAGTTTCACCTTTAACTTCAATGGTGCCCATTTCGATCTGGCTAATAACTCCCTTGTCCAGCGCGGGGATGAGATGAAAAGAAAGGACCAGAGAGCTGGACATGCGAGAGCCACGTTACGCCAATGACGGCAAACGTAGGATATGCTGACCCAACCAGGTACATCCATCATGGGGTATCCATATGTATGATCCGTACAATAATCACGAGCACAGTAGATGAAAATGATTTGCAAAATCTCAGGGAGAAGGCGAGAAATAAGTGATGTATGCTTTTGAGTGCATGCCTGTTGAGTGACAAAAGATGGAATGTTGGCGTTGAAGCAGATGGTTTGCACCAGTGATGAATCCATCTTTGATCTTATAAGATGAAAGTTATCGACGCGAAACTGGATGAGACTGACGGTGTTTGCCTGGCAAGTTGGAACGTCGTACGCGAAGAGTGTGGCAGGATAGATTCACACGGGGTAATCTAGTCGTTAGCACGTTGTGTCTCAACTATCGCGGGTAAGTACCATTCTAAAATACACAAGTTAAGGGATGAGTGTATGTAAATCAGCCTGAGCCGAGCTTAGCCAGCCGCTTGGTAACAATTTCGTTACACAAAATGCCATCCAAGCGGGTCAGCCTGAGAGGAACCGGTGCAATAAGGGCGTTGCTACACTACACCGTCGTGTTTCATGCCTTGAGTTGTAAAACCTCCAGGGATTATAATCTAACACAGACGGGGAACAAAACGGACACGATTATCGTAGACTGGATACGGTTGGATGGTTTTCCTCTCCAGATGCCCTACCAGCGTCGGTATCGTAAAGTCGGCTGGAAGCCGAAGTTCATAGAGCAACTTTGCTGTGTCTGTACATCTACGTACGAATCTGTGGACGTCGCTCAACTATACGGCGTTGTAGTCTGTGCCGTACAATGTGTTCCCCGTCACTGGTGCAGTGGCGAAATCACATACCGTACGTAACTTTGACTAGATTCGAGCTTGACTCCTATAAGTAAGTACTAACGCAAGTCCAACTTAGAGGATGGCGAACAAGTCTAAACTCACGATATCGACGGCGACCTGGGCTGGTGGTTCCGAATCCGGCGTGCCAGCGTCCGCAAAAGCCCAGTTATTCAACATGATCCCCTTTCAAACTGAACCTAGTTTGGAGCGCATACCAGACATCTTGCATGAAGTTTTGCCACATTTACCCACTCTCGACGAGCATCATGTGTTGTTTGGATACCGCCTCAAACCCGTGATTCCTTCCTCTGCGCTCGTCCGTACCCACCCTCCGAGCATTGTCCCGGACGTCCAGACCCTTGCGGTCGCATTGCCTTGCAATGGCATGGCAGAGGCTCGAGCTGTGTGGAGCCAATCTTCCCGAGCACTCAGTGACGTTCTACCAGGCAATCGGTAAAGCTACCAAGGCGGCCACCGCCGTCTTGCAAGGGTGTCCGCATCTGTTACCGTTGATCCAGTACGCATGGTGCGAGTTGTACCCAAAATTCGCAGCGTGTCTCGCCACGTTGCCCAACCTTACCACCATCCAAAGTAACGGCCATTTTCTTCGCTGCCGCCCTTAACCTTTTCTTTTTTCGTCAGTCATACGTGCACACCCTCAAATGACGACGACTACTGTCAAGAATGCATTTGAAGGTATACGACTTCATTCCGTGCGACAAATATCACTTCCTTGCTCTGTGCACGAGATCATCAAAAGTTGCCCGAACATCGAGGAGGTGACATGTGTGCAAGGAGACAGAGGTACCGTCGTCGGCTCCATCGTCAAGGGCAAATGTCAACAACTGCGCGTTCTAAAAGGCGTTCATGTGCCCCTCAAACGTATGCTCTGTGTCATCGATGTGCGATGTCACAAAAATAATGCCTGTTTTTTTGTCAGTTTTGGTCAAAGTTGCTCCCAACGTGAGGCATATCGCTTTCAGCGAGGTTTGTTCTTGTGCACGTCTAATGCGTACGGTTTACTAATACAGCACCGCCTGGGCGTGTTGTCATCGATCGACTTTCCCCTCCTCGACACCATCGAATTTATTGCAGATTTTGACTACGCCACCACCGGGCTCATGAAGGATGGGTGACCCAATAACATTGCAGCTATCCATGTCGAGAAAGCGAGCGACGTCTTGAAGAAGAGCAAGTCACAGGCGAACAAGACGGTGATGATGACGAGATGGTTTAACCTTTGGCCTAAAGGCCGCTACGATCCCGACGCCGATGCAGCACCCATGACAAGGAAAGCCATCCGACTGTGACCGGTCGACGACGGTCGTGTTCGTCGTTGCAGCTATGTGACATAGATTATAGTTAACTATTGGAATTCGGAACACCATGTTTTGAATGTACCCCAAAGGCCAATGTGTACATCTCTTTCCAACGTTGCGCGACTAGCGAGTAGACACTGGCAGAAACGATTGTCGATTTCGTGTAGCGTGCGTCGAAAGTCCAGCACGTCAGTACTACTTGATACTTGAGTGTAGTACTACTCGAAAGGCAGTGACATTGCGCACGGACCACTTCCCGAAAGGGTAGGGTTTTGTTCCGCCCCGACTCGTTCGTCTCAAGCTCGTGTTCGTTTGTTTTTCTTGACGTCCTCGTCTTTTCTTATCTCTTTTCCCGTTTTTTTTTTCCATTTCCTGATCGTGCGGTGCCCCGTCAACTCACATTATTCGCTCGAACGACCATGACTAACGTATCCGCAGGCGCAAAGCGATCCTGGGACGAACACCACCAGCCTGATGGACGTACCCACTCGCCTTCTCATTCACATTCGAACCCTCTCTCGTCGTATAAGCGACAGAGGGGACGAGACGAAGGAAGGGGGTGGCGGGAAGAAAAGCGCAGCAGGAGGGACAGTCGAGATAGACGGGAACATCGTTCTCGGGAACGAGATCGCGACCGGGACAGAGACAGAGACAGAGAATGGGACAGGGACAGGGACAGGGAACGTGAAAGAGACAGGGAACGTGACTCCAAGAGAGCACGCGACCATAGTCGAGACCGGGATCGCCCAGACGCGCGTGAAAGGGAACATCGCCGGAAGGACATCGAACGGCGTCGTACGCCTCCTGCCATCGACGCTCCCGCTGCTATCCCAAATGGACATCCACCGCACAAGGCTGATTCGGACAGGGAAGAAGGCGAGTGAGTATGCTCATTTTGTGTCCGTTGCCTTGGTTCATGGAAAAATTTTCCTCCCTTCGATGTGAAGGATATCGCCCCATTCGACACCAAGACCACATTCCCCAACGCCTTCAGATAGAATGCACACAGAACCACCACAGATAGAGCCACTGAAACCACCATCCAAGCCTAAACCGGAGCCTGACCTCGACCTCGAGGAGGACCTAGCAGCATCCGAGGAAACCTCTCGCGCAGCACGGCGTGCTCGGAGACAGGCCATCCTTGCGAAATATGCCGGGATCGCGAGCAACATGCAGAGTGTCAGCCCGAGCCCAGTACCACCAAGCAGTGCGGTCCAACCGCCTCCGCCTATTTCCTCCATTTCTGATCTACCATCTCAGCCCCACAGTGCGCTCGAGGCCCCCACTGCACCAGCAGAGTCATCAACGAGAATGCGAAATGGATCTATAAGTACGTCATTTCCGTTGGTGCAAGTCCTCGTCTCATGTCTCTCTTTTAATTTCAAGGCAAACGAGACTCCGCTTCGCCAGCGCCTGAGCCTGGTGCATTCGAATTGGCAAAGGACGAAGACGAGGAGAAAGCACGTACGAATGCGCAAGCGCAGGATGGGACCGGTGAACAGATATCTGCTGCTGATTATGATCCTAGTTTGGACCGCCGTGAAGATGCACGTATGCGAGCATACCATGATGAACCCGTGGCCATCGACGTCGAAGAAGTAGGGGAAGAGGAGGAAGAGGACGTTGATGACATGTTCGCAATATCCCCTTCTGAGAAGAAAAAGGTCAAGAAGGTCAAGAAAGTCGTGGTAGGTCCCTTGTACCTCGCTCGTGCACCAAAGTTATCCTCATGGTTTGTCACAGAAACCCGCCGCTCCGGCGCTGATTACAACGACCCTAGATTCTGCATCGGATCCAGAGGGCTATTATCAGGTCATTCTTGGTGAGCAACTGGACGGTGGTCGTTATCAAGTCTTCTCCTCTCTCGGAAAGGGAATGTTCGCAAATGTCGTCAGAGCCCGCCTTCTCCAAGACGCAGGGGAGAGTGGAAAAGAGGTCGCGATCAAAATCATCAGGTGCCAGGAATCCATGTCCGTTCTCTTCGCGAAATCTCCGAGTCCTCCCACTGATGTCATGTACAGGTACCGCGCTGGACTGAAAGAGGTCCAGATTTTGCACAAATTGAGGCAAGCCGATCCGGATGACAAAAAACATATCGTTCGCTTAGAAAGAACTTTTGAACACCGCGGACATCTTTGTCTCGTTTTTGAATCAATGAGGTGCGTTATCGTTTGATGCCCGTTTTTCCCCTTTCCGACGACTGGGAACAGTATGAATCTCAGGGACGTTGTCAAACGATTTGGCAAGGATGTCGGCCTGAATATCAAGGCCGTAAGAGCCTATGCACATCAGCTCTTCCTATCCCTGAGTTTGCTCAAGAAAACGAACATTATGCATGCCGACATCAAACCTGATAATATATTGGTGAGTTCCGCTGTGCCTTGGCATCTGTCAATACGTTGACGTCTGATTACAGGTAAACGAGCAAAAGACTGTCTTGAAGCTGTGCGACTTGGGTTCAGCTTCTGATGCCTCTGAGAATGACATCACGCCTTACCTAGTTAGTCGGTTTTACCGCGCCCCCGAAATAAGTACGTCCCCCTGAATTGAATTGATTAGGTTCTGGATCTGACGTACCCTCGTTGCTAGTCCTCGGAGTCCCGTATGATCCGGCACTCGATGTCTGGTCCATTGGATGCACACTTTACGAACTTTACACCGGCAAAATTCTTTTTCCGGGGCGTTCAAATAATCAAATGTTATTACTCATGATGGAGCTCAAGGGGCGATTCAATGCCAAAATGATCAAGAAGGCAAAATTTGGTGACATGTACTTTGATGAACAGGGCGGGTTTGAGAGCATAGAAACGGACCGCGTTACCGGAGCCGTGAGTAATGCGAACCTTGGTTGTGACAAAATCGAGTCATCTGACCTGTCCGTCTAGAATGTTGTACGCAAAGTTCACGTATCGAAGCCTTCAAGGGATCTCCGTTCCCGCCTGATGCCACCCTCGTCTGTCAAGTTGAAAGACGACGAAATGAAGATGTTGCTCTCGTTCATCGACTTGCTGGACAAGTGTCTCGGCCTCGATCCCTCCCGTAGACTGATGCCAAAGGAGGCACTCGTTCATCCTTTTATCAGAGGATAAGCATACCCTACGCACGCCGCGTATCGCCTAATTTCTTTGTTCTTGTAGCGCGTATTTATAATCTTGTCTTCTCTCACAATCGACTATGTTGGTCATAGCGTTTGATGGTCAGCAGATCCGTCCGTAGACACACCGACAATCGGCTGGTGCTCCTGCGATCAACCGTCGCGTAACCGGCTTCAGTGATGTACAGGCCAAAATTGGATGTCTCGTATCAGTTATATCCGTTGTGGGTCGGGGCAACTCGTCGAGCCCCCGTCTTCTCTCGCTCTTCACCATGGCATCTTTCTTGAAGCGTATGTTCTCTGTGAGGAACGATAAGGCAAAGCAGCCAACGACAGCGTCACCGGCGACCGTCGTCGCTGCGCCCATCAATGGTGCCATCCAGGAAGAGGTTGGCAAGGTCAACGACACCGTCACCATGGCCGCACCCACTGGCCCGGTGCTCCCCATGTACGACCAACTCCCCAAGTTTCACGAGTTCAGCGGATGTGCTTGGGACGTGTGGGGCACAGACGATCAGTTGGGCACGATCAATCTCTTGACCGAGGACGTCGTGCAGAGGGCGGCGCGAGAAGAGATCCGGTGCGTCGATATCGTTGTCGTTGGGATGGATCCTGGCACTCACTCAGATCTCCCCGGTTTCTTTTGGACAGCTTGGGCAGGACGGTCTCGTTGAACTGGTGCGTTATTCCGAGTGAGACGTCCGAGTCGTACGACTGACGTTGGGCCACTACGGCCGCACCATGATTCTATTATTAGGCCGATCCATTTCCCGTCTAGGGCAAGTTTTCTGATCATGAGAAACACGATCGTGGATGATGATGATGAATCGTGATGGTGCATGTGGAATCTACAGCCCATGTTTGGACGCAAGATTCCGTCGATTACGACGTTTTTCAAGGACTCGCCTTCGATCCCGATCAGGGACGACGTGATCCACATCGTGAGTAGTACTTACTATCAGGCTCTTGTACCCGTGTCATATAGGCATGGGTTGTAGAACACGCAATCCGGTTCGCAATGGGACGGTCTCAAGCATTACGGACTGAAGGATTACAACGTGTTTTACAACAAGTATGTTCGTTCTGGCAAGTGTGTCGTGTGCATGCGCTCACACCTCGTCAATTTGGCAGCACGCCCGCAGAGTCGCTATCGGAGGGCGAGATGGAGATTCACGACCCGACCGAGATCGATCCAGCCCGCGTCAAGCTTGGCATGCACAGTCGGTGTCCTCATCCCTCCATTTGCTCAAATACCCTAACAACACACGCACGCTCATAGACTGGTCCAACCACGGCATCTGCAGCCGCGGCGTCCTCCTCGACCTCGTCGAGTTCTACACTGCCGACGGCAGCGCGCTTCCCTACGACCCCTGGACGACCCACCCGATCAGCGTCGCCGAGCTCGAGGCGTGCGCCAAGGCGCAGGGGGTCACGTTTAGAGCGGGGGACGTGTTGCTCCTCCGCGTCGGGTTCATTCAAAAGTATTATGCGGTGCACAACGAGGCCAAGGCGGCTTTGCGTGGGGGGGCTGAGGCGGAGCATTTGTGCGTGGTCGTTTTTTGTTTCGTTTTCTTTCCTCATCGTTAGGCTGATGGGCGGTGTGTCGCACGTGCGTCGAACAGTGCTGGGATCGAGCAAAGCGAAGACATGAAGCGGTTCTTGTGGTACGCTCTCCGTTTACATCGCTTGCTTTTACTACAAAGGTTGACGCCGACGGCCCGACAACCCCAGGAACAACCACTTTGCGGCTATCGCGTCCGACCAGCCGTCCCTCGAGGTAAACAACAACAACAAAAAGTCACCCTGTGCCTATCCCCACGTTTGACTCAAAAATTTTTTTAATAATAGCGTTGGCCAACACCACAGGGCGTCGCAGCGCTCCATCAGGCGAGTGCTACCCTCGAGTCGACGTCAGACTCATCCATAAACTGCTCTCTCTGCGCACAGACCATCCTTGGGTAAGGATCATCGACCACCCCCCCCAAGACGCGCGCTGACGTTTGCACACCCCACTTTTGCACCGATCCCCCCCCCCCCCCCCCCCCCCCACCCCACCCTCCGCCCGCCGCACGACTCCTTTCCCTCCCCCCTCCCTCCCTCCCTTTTCGCCCCCCCCTTTTTCCCCCCCCCCCCCCCCCCCCCCCCCTAGGTTATGGGGAATGCCCATAGGCAAGTTGTTCTTTTCCCCATCGCTGAACGTCCGATGACGCGTTCATTAGGTGAATTCTTTGACCTCGAAATGCTCGCCAAGACATGCAAGGACACCAAACGATACACGTTTTTCTTCACCTCCTGGCCGTTGAACATGTACGTCGTCGTGTCTGCGCTTCTCGCGCTTGTCTCTCCACAGCTCATCATTGGCATCCAAAATGAACTTTAGTATCGGTGGTGCGGCGAGCCCTCCCAATGCCGCAGTGCGTGTTGTCCCCCTTCCTCTCTCTAGCAACAGGAATCGTTGACTTGGTTCGTACATAGGCCTACTTTTGACCTCCCTTCCGCCTCCTGTATCATGTCGGTCGGAAACGTGTAAATATTAAGTATGTATGCCCTTGGATAACAATTAACTCGTAAAAAGAAGTCGTCATGCGTGTTGAAACAAAGAAAAGGAACAAGAAGAAAAAAAGGTGAGGGGATATAACTACATGATGGGTGATGGATGTTGTTCTCGCATCCACCTGGTACTCTACTGTCCTAGTTCGTGGTCGTCAATAGGATAGAATAAGCCTAGGTAGGAAAGCGTCGGGAAGAAAAAAAAAAAGGGGGGGGGGGGGGGGGGAGGGGGGCGGTAGAAGAAAAACAAAAAACAATATTCCGCCGGCCGGCGTCCCCTCCGGCCCCCCC
>JBBPMK010000110.1:26811-60475 GCA_038090295.1 Boletus semigastroideus
GAGACGGAAAGGAAAAGGAGGAAACAAAGAGGGGGGGGGGGGCGGGGGGGGGGGGGGAAAGGTGGCCGTATCAGATCAGACAGCAAGACTATTCCGTCGCGCGTCGTCCACTTCGAGCACCCGCCGAAGGCTACTGCTGCCTCGCGCAGCACCGCCGTGGGCGCTTCGCCGTCGACCCTCCGTGTTGATCCACCCGTTCGCGGTGCCGCCGTTGCCGTTGCCGTATTCGGCGTCGGCTTGCGTACCGTCGCTCTCGTCGTTGTCGTCCACGGGTATAAACGGCCGCGACTTTTTGCGCTTGACCGAGGCACTGCCGCTCGTCAACGAGGTGCTCGCCGTCGCCGTCGATGGTCTCGGGGCCGGTGGTTGGAGAGGGGACACCGGGCGTCTCAACGGTGCGTCCATCGACGATCGACCGTCCGTATCGTCGCTCGTTGTCATCGTCGTCGAGACGCGCTTTTTCGGAGCTGATGTCGTCGTCGGGGCTGGTGGGACCTGGTCGGGCTTGCGCATTTTTCTGGGACAGAAAGATCAGCGCGCGGGAAACGCACGAGGCGTCGGGATTCAGACTCACGTGTTGAGCTTGGGTTCGGCATAGTTGACGCTTTTACGGGTTCGACGTTCACGACCGGCTTGGGGTGCTTCGGATTCGGACGCGGATGTTACGGCTGGAGGGACGGGAGGACTGCTCGTGCGTGGTGTTGGTAGTTGGGACACTTGGGGTGTGGTAATGGGCGTGGTGGCGGGTGTCGACAGGAACGTTCGTGACGTTGCGACGGAGGTCGTGGCAGAAGTTGGGTCTGTTTCTGGCGTGCGTTGTCGATCTCGATCTTGTTACGAAAAAGAAGTGTATGATAAGCCAGTATCCGAGAGAGAGAAGGCTGGGGAAATCCACGCACCAGACGTGTGGGTATCCAGTGGCGGGAGTGTGGTGCGACTTCTCGGCGAGTTCGTAACATCCTTCAATCCAGAGCCTTCCTGTTCCTTGCGTCTTCTTCTCTCTTTCACCTTCAGTGTCCCAAAGTCAGTATCGTCGTGGACGACGTGCGACTCGACCAATTTCGATTTCTTCTCTCTCCTCTCCTTCCTGATACGCGCCGCGAAATCCAATTCCTCAATCATGCCCGATCCTGAACCGATCATCTCGTCAACCAGCCTCTCTTCGTCATCCTCAGCCAACCCCGCATTCCTACGCTCCGGCGACCCCAGTGCAGGGCTGGCCGCCCGCGGATGCAGCGTCCCCCCAAGCTTCTCAGATCCCGTCAAAGACCCCGCGTCCGTGTTGACGGAAAGCAACCCGCTCTGCCGCCGACCCGGTTTTCGTTTCGCGGACGCCTCGCGTGCGATCAGGTCGACGCGGCCGGGCGTCGGCATGGGCGGTGGGGACGCCGGCCGAGGTGGCAACGCCACGCGAGACGACGAGTGCCTGTCTCTGGCCCGCCGTCGCGCCGACGTGTTGACGTGGGCGACGTCCTCGTCCGGCTCGGTAGAAGAAGCCACCTCGTCGTCCTCGTCGATTCCGGGAAAGTTCGGAGCGCGGGAAAGTCGTGGTACCGGAGGCGATGCACTCGGATCCGGCGCGGGTCGACGTGCTCTGGGTGGTAGCTTGGGTTCCAAAGTCGGGGAAGGCAGAACGGGCGACCCGTTGAACGACTGCCGCAAAAAGCCGAGGTGTTTTGCAAGATTGGACGTCTGGGCGGTGGTGGTGGTAGGGCAGGGCAGGTGAGTGGTGAGGAATTGCACATGCCACAGGGCTAGGAATGAAGGCGTACCGCAGCTTCTGCATCTGCAAGAATTTTACTCGACTTATCTTGTTCCTTCTTGAGCTGTGCAGCCAGCGCAATCTCAGAAGCGCGAAGACGAAGGTTCTCGACGTATAGGGTAGATATCTCGGTTTGAAGTTCCTCAATTCGGATGCTGAGGGTGGAATTGAGTCTGTAATGGCGGTGAAATGCTCAGCATCGCTCGTGGACATGAACTGTGGCGTACTTGGTGATGTGCTTGTTTGCGAGGAGGAATTTCTTCTTGACTGGGCGTTGTGAGTACGAATTGTAGCCAGACGGACGATTGTACGCACAATTTTCGAATTCTGTGAGGGTATCGTTCTGCCTGGCGTTCAAGGACACCCTCGCCGAGTCTCTACGACTCATGGATGCGAGTGGTCGAGGTCGACGACACGCGCTGATATCGAACAAGTTACAAAGTCACATGATCAATTGTAGCGCGTCTTCCCTTCCCCCCCGTTTGGTCATTAGAAAGTTGTACATATCTTTGTATTAATCTTGGCTCATGTCCACCGTCCGGACGTCGCGCAACCACCCATCAAAATCCACGTCCTTTTCAAGCAGCTCGCTGACACGATCCACCTGTCTCTCCACATCAAACTGCGAGCTGTAGCCCATCCCAAACATCCCCCGGTTCGTTCGACCAGCACTCGGCGATGCCCTCCCCGGTTGCGTAGACGTAATTTGTGGCAGGAACCCGCTTGTGTTCTGGGCATACGAAAGCATGGGGCTAACCGGTGAATCGAGCAGCAAGTTGGCCTTCATGGGTGAATCGCCACCATCTGAATCAGCAGCAGAAGAAAAGTACGACTTGACAGACTTGCTTGGCGATGGCATTTTCTCATGAAAAAACTCTTGACCATCCGTATCCGTGGGAGGGTGATCATTTTTGGCGGGCGTCGACGGCGCCATCACAAGTGTCTCCATTTTGTCTTGATCGGATGGTGCTGATCCAAGCGCGGGATCTCGTGCGTCATCACAAGGTGGAACATCCAAACCAACCACATTTGGCAAAATTGGCCGCGATTGGTCAGTGGCGTTCCCCTCAGTTTCCATCCGTGGCCTCTTAGCCGGTGGTGTCAATGAAGGGTCGTTCGGAACACCGTCCAATGATGGGGGACCCACTCGAGATCGTTTCCCTGACTGCTCTGTGTCAATTTGTGGCAGGTGTGGCGGTAGGCAAGACGACGCAGTGGCAGCGTGGGGCTCCGTGGAAACAAGCTCGCGCTCGTTAGGAAGATCTGCACATATTGACGGTAGTGGCGTAGTCGATGATACAGCAAGGGGGAAGATCGGTGACGGCTTCGCGCGAACAATGTTGGCAGAATCGGGTAGTGGAGTAGAGGTCTCAAGATGCTCTGGGAACGACGGCGGAATATACGGCTACAACAGAACGTGAATAAGAAAGTTTATATTGCATGACCTAACATTGTCTCACCGTCTCTGGCACATCTGCAATCTTGGGTATGTCATCCCGGGCGTCTGAGGCTCTCGCGGGTGCCTTGGGAGCTATCTCATCAATAGTATGAGGTGCTTCGACTTCTGGTGCACTGGTGGCCTTTGCAGGGGTAGGAGATTTCGACTTTTGCAGAGGTAAGGGGGCAGAACCACCCCGAGGGCCAGGACGCGACAGAAAACCTTTTCCCCTCTTGCCCATGACCGACTTTGCCGCCGGCTTTACGACGGAAAAATCAAGAGTTCCTCTTGGCTGCGATCCTTCAGTCTTGCTTTTCTTGATTGAAGCTGCCACGACGCGTGAAGAGGGGCCCGCTATGCTCCCCGAAGCTACAGATGCTTGCCACTTTCTGACCTTTTCCTTGGCGGCGCGGATAATGGTGGGAGAGACGCCTGGAGGGGGCCGTGTTGGGGCAGGCTCATAAGGTTGAGAAAAGCTTCCGTGATTGGCTTTCTGTGAGTCTGGTGCGACGGGCGCGGCCATGCCAGTCCGCAGAGAAGCATTAGTCTTTGCCTTGAGCCGTCTATTTTCCTCTCTCTTCTTTTCCCATTCGATCCACTCGGACTCCTCTTCGGGCAACAGCCATTCCGTTTCTGAATCGAGTGCGCATGGTGCATCTCCGGACGCCGACCAGTGCCTCCCCCTCAGACATCCGAGCTTCAAGGTTTGGCTGACATGGGTCCACTTTCCGCTTGATGTCTTGCCTTCCGTTTCGTGGACGACGTTTCGAATTTTATTCCTCACTTCTTGAACGCGATGGTCGAACAAGGGGGAACCTGGACGAGATGGGGGTGACAACACGTCGCTCTGGGTGGAAAGGAATAGATGAACGTCGCGTAAGAATTCGATATAGGTCTGTTGCTTCCCAGGAGAAGCGGCGAGGCTGGTGTCGTTCGGCACCTTTCTCGAGGTACTTGGATCATGAAAAGACGGGAAAATGGGTGTATAAAGAGACATTTGAGATCTGTTCTATCTGAATATTCTTTCTGCCATGATATCCAAGTGATAACGTACCTTTGAACGGACCTAAGTAGGATCAAGTTATGGGTTGGACCATAAGGTCGTCGTCTCAACCAGTAGATTGGTTATTACATAATCAAAACAATATTACGTAAGGCATTGGATCACAATACAACGTCCTCCTGGTACTGTACATTTACTACTACTACGGGTATGTGTACGTTACACCTTCACGTTGTGTTGATCATCTCGTCGAACGGTGGCGGGTTTGATCGCTATGACAGCTGGATTCGCCAAACTAGGCGCATTCGGTAGGTATTGTGTCTTGGTGTTTCGAGCAACTGTCGCTCCGAATCCATATCGGTGGCCCACACCAACGGATAGCAGTAAAATCGCGATCAGATCGCTCGCCACCGCTGCTCAAGTGGAAGGCGAGGAATGATAGATCGGCATTTCAAGCAAACGACACTCTTTTCCGAGGCCCGGCGCTCCCACTGTCCTCCAATGCGGGACCATGACCTCGTCGCAGCCGACCTTGCAACTCTTTTCGGGACTTCGCCTTTTCTTTCTTTGCATCAGCACGTCGTTTCGCAATCATGACCTTGACCTCTTCCTAGGAAAAGGTGTAAAGAAAAATTTGATTGCAACGCTCCATCTGGAAATTTACCAGTCGCTTTTTCTTGCTCCCCGCACGACCCCGGTTATTCCGCGCAGTGCTCGCCTGAGCATGTCGGGTGATCAGTTAGCCGTGGCCGAAATGAGATCGAGGCTTGAGTTACCTGTGGCTGATGATGATGATGTCGCTCTGCCTTGCGTAACGCCTTTTCCTCCTCCTTGTTGACTACCGCGAGCGCTAGCCCCAGTGCATCCTGTGAGCACCGGTCACCAACAAAGGTGGCACTTGCAAGGCGCAGCTCACCTTGCCGTGCTCATAGAAAACTCTGTCCTTGTTCTTCTTCGAGGCAGAGACGGGCGCTGCAGAGGCCCGCATTGCTTGAGTGATAGTTAGCCTGGGAAGTACCACCCAATCTGATTACATCAGCTACGTACGACTCGACAAAGTTTCATTCAGTTTCGGTAGACGATCACCCTGGCAAACCTGGAGCCTAACAAAGCTTGACGACCGCTCGGTTCATTAGATATTCAACGTTTCATTTCAATCAACGCGGCTCCCAGCGGAAAAGTTCCCCGTTAATATCGTTATGGCATCCATATCCCTCATCCTCAACATTCCGGGCCCGTTACAGTCATATCCAGGGGGATGCGCCAGGTTGACGGCAGCAAGGGTTACCAACACACAAGTTATCCCTCCTACCATGACAATTTCAAAATTCATTTCGCTCCTTAACCTCGCCCAAAAATTTTGTGAGCCAGGGCCCACTTACATGTTCAATCAAGTTTTGTAACACAACAACCCTCTATGACAGCCCTCATCTATCCATAACCGGTGCACGTCACTGGGCAATAACAGGTTCCGTGTGACCTGATTTGAGGCGCCTTCCGGTCTAACGACCCGTATTCCTGGTGACGACCTGAATAATTTGTTTTGTATTCCTTATTCGATTAGTCTTTCTCGACGACAACCTCCTGCGAAACCCTATCAGATGACGCACGGCATCCCTTCATCTCTCGTTATGGACGCGGCTGAGCAATCTGTTCTCATTTTGCTCGCATGTGGCGGCGTACTCGTTAAACCCTAACGTGTCGTATGGCAGCCTTGTGGGTCCCTTCTTGTTGTCGTCTACATGATGATCTCATAGCTTTGCCCAGAGGATAAAAGGCCGTTGCGAGCAACCCATCCATACCATCGCTCTCCTCCCCATCTCATCCGCCTCCTCCTCGATAGTCCCACTATCTCCTCGCCAACTTAACCACACCATCCACCATGTGCCGCTGGAGACAGTGAGTCCTCTTGGCGGGACGCTATCGTGCCACTCATGCCCTTGTCATCTAGCGTCCGCAACGTTTATTTGGCCTGTGGTCATGCGTTCACCTTGGTACGCGAGCCCGCCCTGTTCCTCGATCGACACGACTAACCCGTATTCAACGCAGCCCGAAGAACTTGTTAGTCGCCCGAGTCACGCGTATGAGTCATCATGTCTGATCATCGACCAGATCGTCTGCGAGAACCGCAACTGCAAATTCAGTCCTAACCACCCGCGTGACTGCGTCGCGCCGCGCTGCAAGCAGACTTGCTGGCAATAGTAGGGTTTCCCCGCCCATTTCGGGTCGCTTGTCGCTAATCTGGCTTCCATTCTTGTCCCGAATAGCCGGCAGTACCCACAACAATATTGTATGTTTTTTCGCTTGTTCGGGTACTCGATGGTTATTCTTTTCGTAGCGCCAAATATCAATAGTATGTGCCCGACGTGCCAGCAGGCAGCAATGAGGCATTAAGCGCCGGCGCGCGCCTCACAATTGAATTATGTAGAACAATAACCTAGAGGCAATTGCTTTTGCGGTGTCACATTACCTACTTATTTTGTTTTGCCTAGTTCTTGACTGTAGCCGAGGAGATATATCTTCTATCGGATCAACTATCCACTTATTGTATACAAACGTCTCGTTGATATATAGAAAAAAATTTAATCCTTAACCCCTTTGCATCTCAACGACAGCGAGTCCAACGGAAATTTTTTTGTTTGTTTCGAGTGTTACTTCCTGAGAGCGTCACGTTGGACGCCGCACTACTTGGGGTGCCTTTGGTCGCGGAGATCAAACCGACGCACAAGGAGGGATATTGCATCACCCTTTCTGCGAGTTCCCAAATGCGCATTTCTCTACCCAATGGGTCTGGCATTAGTAACGTTCTCCGAGTCCAAGTCATGTCGAGGTACGAAGCAACTCCAAGGGCTCCATGGACCCACGATGTCGCACAAATCTCTCTTCCTCAAATATTGACGGCCATCACGCTCGAGATAAAAGGCTATAGCATAGATGTCACGAGATTCGAAGTCATGGCGAGCAGGGGGTCATTGCAAGCCGATCACCAGATCGTTCTTTCCCCTCCCGGAAGTCATCCGCACGACAAGAACAATTGGGTCTAGTCTACCGAGCGCCCACGCGTGACGCATCACAAGGGCCGAGCGGGCCCATCGATCCGTCGATGTGGGTTCATGGCACATTTCCGGTAAACGATACCCTTTGGAACCCGGCAGGTTCCGAACGCGATGGCGGGTTTTTTTTTTCTGACTGGGTACAAGTACAGATAAGTAAGTTGTCGCGGCGGGCGTCAGTGTCAACCCATTTCAGAGGGGTATGCTGGTTCCCAGCTCCACACGTTTTGATGGAGTGGTGCCTCAGTTTGACAGGGAAGATGTGTTGGATTTTATATATATCAATCTTGGTTAACGTGACTGACGGCGTACATGCGGGCCCAGGAGGGTCAGCCACTGGAATCGGAGGGGAAATACAGTGGAGCCGTGCGTACGGTGTCCCTCCACGCGGACCCCAACATGGCTTCATACAAGTTGCGTTGGAGAAACCCGGTGCCCAGGCGACTTCTCCCCCTCCTCCTCCGAGTGCCAAGCCCCGCGTTCGTCTCTATGCACAGCAGTGCGGAGACGATGCCTCAGACTAATACATCAAAGCGGAAATTTGGGGTCTCTGGCAACACCTCCACATTTGTTTGTGCGTGTGAGGTCCTGGAGACCCGTGCCGTGTGTCTCGTCCCAAATGGTACGTACTTGCTGCCTAGACGCTGTGACTCGATCGGATCAACGGTAGCGCCTGTCGGTTCGTACGCGAGCTCTCTCACTGAATGGACAATCTGTTTACTCGATCACTCAAACTCAATTGTCCAGGTCCATGATGCCTTGCGGGCATACATACGTTACGACAGTAAGCTTTCCCGTTAGATTACCGCGGAGAACAGAGTGCCTGACCGCGGCACCGGAACTATAGAGTAAGCAGACCAACTACAACGTCAATCTTTCGCAGCCCTGAAGCGAGCTGTCCAATGCGTGCCAAGTGGTGGACTGTGGAACCAATAAATATTGCCGCGCTACAAGCCATTCATCGGCGGACTGGTTCAACGTGAGTTACTCCCTGTCATGCGACTGATACCAAATAGGATGCGTTATATACCTTGTATTAGGAATGATACGGCATACCCGTCTTCTCACCTTAGACTGAACTTGGTAACGATGCGTTGATACCCATACGCCCATGTGAGCCAGTCAAGGGCAAGAGGCGCATGGAATCCTGTCCATAAGATAATAAATAATAAATGTTGCACGCAACGCGGGAGGGATGTGTACGGGTGCCAAATTGTCCTTCTCCAGGCCCGTCGTTCTCGGACCCGAGCCATGGCCTGTCAACTGGTGCCTTGTTTGACCCGTCCGACTGACAGAATGCCTCACGTATCAGATAAGTAAGAGAAGAGGTTCAGGCGATGTAAAAGAGCATCCCCACATGGTTGTATTACGATCGTCAGCGCCTGGGATCCAGGCAACGTCTCCGGCACAATTGTCTTGGAAAGGCTTGTGACAAATAACAATCTTGTCGAAAGCCATGAAACTTGACTCGGGATCAGAGTGCGACGCAGGAAGGGTTTGCGGGAATTGCCGTTTTGCTAAATCGATCGATCTGCCTGAATCCGCTTGTTGGTACCTCCCCCTCTTGCGTGTGTGGTCTGCGTAATGCAATCGGGGTTTGCGGGCAAACTGAATAAATTCATGAGGGTCCTTGGGAAAGCTGTTTGAACGCCACTCCGGTAGGTTTCGTGGAAAATTTCATCTTTCGGCGATCGACGGGAACGTGGAACATCAGGGTGCTCAGCGTGCGGTCTCACACCGATGTGGTCCATTTGGACCCCCTTCCACCCACAAGTTGAGAGTGCGTACATAGATGGCGCGAAGGCTGCGAAAAAGGCGTCACATCACAGTCGATAACTTGAAGACGTGGCGCACCACGTTCTCGGGTCAAGCGCCACAATCAGCACAACGAGTAAGATTGAGCCACTGGAAAGGTGGGGCCAGCAGCAAACCGCGGAAAGGAGGGGATACATAGGCGTTGTCTCGTGCAGTGCCTTGAGACCCTTTCTGTCACTTTGATCGATGATTGCCTATGTTCGTGATCTCGAAGACGGTCATGGACGGCTCGATCGAGAAGTTGGCGTCAGGGCGGCGATGTCAGACTCATCACCACGTCGCCAGATCGGAAACCCCCGAGAAGAAGCTGGCTTGATCGAGAAGGTGTTGGCCTCGAGGTGGGATGGCAACGTGTGTCTTGACAAGGAGAAGCGTCCTGGATGGACAGCATAACGCAGAAAATTGTGCATCGACTAAACGTCGACAGTCATGGGAATCAGAATCTAGGGTGACAGAGACTCACGGTGTAGTTGCACAATAGTTCTAGAGGGGCCTGTCGTTCTAAAGAGAATCCCGACGCACTAGGCAACACTGCCGCGACAGTGGCAAGCACGGGTTTGTCCCTTCTACTCCATGGTGCTAACCCCGGCAGCACAACCTACCCATTTCGGGGTGTGCGAACCTGTTAATCATGAAAGCAAGTCTTCTTTTGATGGTAATGCAACTACACTCAAGAACTAAGCGTATATGTGCACTGAATGCAACAAAGACTCGTCAGTACTCGGCAAGCTAGATGCCGTTCGACGGAGAGGTCGGAGTTCCGATGCTTTTAGTCGGCACACATGGAATTGGTTCTATCAAGTGCGGCTCCCCGGTCGGAATTATTTTTGTGACCTGCAGGGTCGAGACTCACGATCCAACATTCCTTATAAGCAAAGTTCGTCGTCGTTGGATGCCAGGAGTCGCTGGCCCACCCGTGATGTCGACAGAACGCGATCCATTGTTGTCCCCGACGAATATTAATCGGCGTGCAGAGGACCGGTCCTCTTTGCCGGGACCACTCGAGATCACACGATCGACACGGCATGCCATTCTGGCTGGGCTTTGGTCTGCTACCTTTCTTTCGGTCCGTGGTTTCTCACCAAGAGTCTAGACTTTTTTAATCAAGCTTTGTCGTCTAATAGTCTCTAAACAGTACGTACCACTGACAATATTCTATCAACCTGGATTGGTGTTAATGGAGCTTGTAGCTACCCTGGTGGCGACGCGTATGCATTTAAATGCCGTCTTCAATTCAGCCATAATTGACCATTCACATGGATTCAGTACTCCCCTCCATCTCATCCGAATTCAACAAGTCTAACGAAGCGAGTTGGTTGGGAACAGCGTAAATGTCTATGGAGTACGCTATGCTTTCCTGACTGATGTGATGTACTGCACTCTCCAGATATCTATTGGCCGTTTGCACATTTACTCCGCTTTACGGTCGCTTGTGCAACGTTTTGGGACGGAGAGGTGCCAATCAAACAGCTGTCATCGCCGCGGCGTTAGGCACTGCTGCATGCGGATTTTCAAGTAACATGGAGCTGCTTATTCTGGCTAGATTCGTACGTTGTGTGACATTGTTGTTGCCTAACCCAAAAGACTCACGTGTGGCAGTTTTCTGGAATGGGTGGCGGGGGCATTATGACAACCTCTACGTGAGCTGATTTTTTGGGATGTACGTGCGGAGCCAATCTAATCTTGTCGGGGATTCTACAAGTATTGTTATCAGTGATATGTACAGTTTGCGCGTACGTTTTCGTCCTCAATTATTACGCTGTGATGATCATTAACATGACACAGTCCAGGGGCCTTGCGCAGGGGTTTTCCTCTCTATTCAATGGTGTACGTGTCTGGACCTCGGGCTTATGCGAGATCATTAAATACCCTTAGCTTGGTATGGGACTCGGAGGACCCATTGGGGGTCTCGTGAGTGATTGGTAAGAGCAAGTAAGTTATCCAGCCCCTGCCGATGTCATTTATCTTGTTTCATTAGGTTTGGATGGCGATGGGCGTTTATCATGCAGTTACCCCTTTTTGCATTATCTCTCATGCTCACCTCATATAATTTGCGCTACGTAACCCCAGTAAGTTTTGCTATCATGTGCTGCGGAACAACTTGTTGATATCTCTACAGGGAAAGGCTAAAAGCACCAGAGATATACTAACGAGAATAGATTGGGGCGGCAGCTCCACACTCCTGGTGGCGGTGCGTGGTTATGTGTCACTTGCTAAACGGACCTTTCGGACAAACTTGCCCAAATGACAGGTTGGAGCTTTCTTGACGTTCCTGAGTATGAAGTACAATGAAGATTACCCGGTAACTCTTTTTTCTTGTTTTTCCTAATCTAGAATCTAACGTTGCCATAGTGGGATGGCCCCTGGGTTCTTGTTCCGCTCGTCTTGGCCTGTGTGTTTGGTGTCGCGTTCGTCTTGGTCGAACTGTTGATCGCCCCAGAGCCTGTGCTTGCACCGTACTTACTGAAACAGCGTGTCCCTGTTTTGGTGGGGACGAGTAATTTTCTTGTTTCCTTATGCAATTTTGCGGTCATGTATTTCTTCCCCATGTGGTTCCAAACTGTAATCATGACGAGTGCGTCAATAGCAGGTGAGAAATTTCTTTTCTGACGTGCCTTGGGAGGGAATGTAACGAAACTAGGTCTTCATTTACTCCCCAACAGTACTGCCATGTCCATCGGATCGTTGTTTGCTGGGTGAGTCTTTCGTACGTTGTGCGACCAGTCCAAAGTGCGCTGACGAACTCATAGTTGGATGATACATCGTACGGGAAAATATAAACTGATCAATGTTCTTTTTGGGCTCTTCCCATTTATCGGTATCGTCTTGATCACACTTTTGCGTGAGGATTCGGGTCCATTGCAAACGTGGCTCAGCATTGTAATATCTTCTCTTCCCCCATGTCGCCTTGTGTTGACCAGGTAACAGATCCCGTTGGGCTTTGGAAACGCTGTGGTATTGCAAACGACATTGAGTATGTGCGCCTTTTGACATCAGTGTTTGATGGTCTCTCATCGCCGCAATCAGTTGCATTGTTAGCGCACCTGCCCGGTACGTGATAATAAAATGGCCAATATCATATCGAATTCACGATGATGCACAGAGGATTCCGTGGCTGTTGGTACAGGGTTCGGACAGGTTTTTCGTGGCGTCGGTAATTCATGGCCGGTCCCCCCGGTCGCGGAATGCTTTTGACGTGTCTGTGATATAGGACAAGTGTGCGGTGTGGCCGTCTCTTCCGCGCTCTTTCAGTACAAGCTCGATTCGGAACTTCGGGCACGCATTCAAACGCCCGATGCGGACGAGGTAAGCAGCCACCCTACCTATCACTCGTATTGGCATCACCACGGACCGCCACGCGTAACTACTACTTGCCGCTGCAGATCATCAGCCGCATTCGCCATTCGACGACGCTGGTCGCGCACCTTCCCCCGGATCTGCAGCGCGCTGCGAGGGATTCCTATGCAGTCTCTCTACGAGCCGTGTTTTTCCTCGCGGCGTGTTCGGCGCTGATGGCGTACATTGTTCGACTTCCGGTCAGTGGTGTTGTCGTGGTGTGTGTGGGTGACTGACGACTGGCCCGTGGCCTGGTAGATTCCTGAGAAGAGGTTGGAGGGGAGTGGGAAGCCAGAGGACGAGTGTCGGGAAGAGACAGGCGCGGACCGTTCAAACGGGAACGAACAAGTAGATGAAGACGAAGAGAATGAGGAAAACGGGCTGGTAAAGGGACCGCCCGGATGGTCACCACGCAGCCGGTCGTCGCGTTTCGAACCCCAACCACGCGACGATGGGCCCTGACATAGAACGTGCGGTGGGGCTACGGAGTAGTTATCCGCTCTGGAAACAAGGACTGAAACGCGGGCCCACACACTATCTAGATTGATGTATCGTACGCTCCTCAACCACGAGGTGTTTTTGTTTCGTTCCACGTTGCTTATCGCCTCGCTTTGCTCTCTTTTCGTGATAGGTATGTGGGACAAACATGAATGGATATCGTGGACCCTGCCCTGCGAGGTGAATGTACGATGGGCACGGTGATGGTGGCCGTGGTGGCCGTGGTGTCCGTGCGTACGCAAATATTGGTCTTTACGTTTTCAAGACACACACAAACCCTTTTTTTTTTTTCCTTCAGAGCTGGCGCAAGATATGTCGCTTTCGGCCGGGCCTCTCCCACCGGAAGATGGCAAGGAAGCCTGCAGGCCGTACGTACCAGGGAGCGCCTCGCCTATCTTCAAATTTGGCTGTACGTACGTACGTACTAGTACTGCTGATCGAGAACTCAGGAGCACTCCTATTCGCAGTGGCGCGTCCACGCCAAAACATGCTCGAAATATGATTATTCAAGTTCTTGGAACTTGCCCTCGACTCCGTGCACGTTGAACGAACGGCACAAAAATATCTGAGCCATCGGCCGAGTAACCCCGCCTGTAGTTGAATACGATCGCGACATACTATACTTATATACATACAATCATCTTGCAATATGATGGAGAAGTCGCATCATGCACATTCAAGTTGGCACGCGCGCCACCGTGGCGCTACGCCGTGCCGTCACGATAAGCAAGTCAACTGGAGGGAGGGAGATAATCTATCCCGTCCAGGAACGCTACTTCGAATTGCCACAGATGATGAAGATCACGACGCGATCGCAGGGCGATAGGAAGACGGAGAAGACGCGTGTGAATCAGCTCGAGGTTTGGAGGACGGCGCGCTCGACTCTAGACCGAGTTGACTCTGCCATTGGACATTACAATCAAGCGTGCACACGCGTGCAAAGCAAAAATGTATATGTAGAGCCGACGCATGGAAAAGAGCAAAGCGTGACATGGGGTATGGGCAGGATACCAATACAAGGGAGGGAATCGAAAGAATGACATGTATGTACATCTGCATGAAATGAAAGCTATCAGACCTCGAATTCGAAAGACGACGACGACGACGACAACGACAACAAGAAAAAAGGAGCAAGGTAATAAAGAAAAAGGAAAGGAAAGAAAAAAGATGAGACGATACCAAAACAAAGAGGGAAAGCTCAACACCCGACCAAAGCCGATGACGCTCCCCCCCCATCACATTTTCCTTCTTTGTGCGTTCCGTCGCTCGCCTTCGACACAGACAAACGAGACGAGCACGTCTGCGGTGAGGGTCAGACCGTGTGGCGTGATGTGGATCAACCCAGGATTTGATCGCGTCGAAGGTAAATAGGTGGCGGCGGGTGCTTGCTTGCTGTCGTTGCTGGCCATCTGTTGTACATCGCAATATGATGATCAGAAGGCAAATATGGTTGTAGGCGACCAACAGTACAAAAAAAGAGTTCATGAAGGATACCGGCCCACGGCGACGGGACAAAAAAAAAAGCAAGGGGGAAAAAGAGGAAGAAAAGGGGCGGATCCGACGTACCAACGCTGAATCGTTTTCGAACGACCATTTGTAAGATTGTCCGTTGAGGGCCGTGAACGTTCGTGATCTGTATTTTTATTTTTATTTTTTCGTTTTATATCGAAATCGGAGCAAAGAACACATCCGATGAGGCGTAACGCGAGATCATAGGGAAGACGATGGTCAAATATGACGTCTCCGAAAAGAGAAGCATCCCACCCGTCTCGGGGACGGGAGGGAACGGGGGCAGGGGGACGGGTGGGAAAGAGCGACTCACGAGCTAAAGAACTTGCTCTTATTGATAGAGACCTCGTGGCCGTGCACGACGACCAAACCGGGACGTCCGGAGTGCCACACGACACGACCAGCCTCGATTTCGCTGAGACCGTCCATGCTCACTCGTTTCACCATTGTCGTGGCCGTGGCCGATAACGGACTGAGAAAGCTGGGGGTCTCAATCCGATAAAGAATGCGACCCGCTGGGTCGACGAGGGCGGTATTAAATGGACTGTCTTGTGACAAGGAAAAGTTCATCGCAGGATGCGTTGGTGACAAGGGCGCGGGGGGGAGGGCGTTGGGGCGGCGCGATTAAAAAAAAGCTGCGCGGGGCTCAGACACGGACGCTGGGACTATTGAGCCGAGAGAAGCTTCGGATTCTGCCACGCTGGGCGCCATTGCGCGCAGCTCGCTGTTTCACCGACGAACATCGAGTTTCTGGTGCAGAGGACGTTACAGAACTGAATCAAGGGGTTTATACGAACTCGACATGGGTACATCTGCCTCGAGGTCGACTGGTGAGGCAGTGTGCCATCTACACTCTGATTGGTTCCGGCTATTTGCGACGTAACAGACACAGCCCATCTGCTTCCTGAGTTCCATCCCAAAAAATACACGGGTTATTATTGAACGTCTACTACACACCACATAGAAAAAACACATCAGAACGACCGATATGATGGACATCCGTGCCCTTGCGCTCGATTTACAACACCCAAAAAATAACTAAGAGACACCCATGCCGAACACGAGTTTTCTATGGTAACAACGGATCAGCAACAGACACTGCATCGTGGCGGAAAAAACCGACCTGGTTGTATTATATATCATCGACTGTCACCATCGTCGACAACCGGCTACGCTTGTAGGTACGTGGCGTATCCAGGTTGGGTGGTGTCCGCCGCATTGGTTTCCCGACCGCATGCACCCTGTTCAACAAAATCCCCGCGACAGCCTTGCACCGCGCCTCGCGATCCTGCGCGAGCCGCTGGGCCGTCCTCTGGCGCACCAACGCTTCCAGGTGTGATGTCCGTGGTAGCTTCACGGTAAAGGACTGCGACGCAAGACGCGTGCGCTGGTAGGGTACGAGCTGTTGATTCTGAAGGGGGGGCTGCACGGGGAGCGCATACCGGTCGTCGAACGGATCCTGGTGGGGAAAGTGGACGTGCTGGGCGGCGGTGGTTGCGCGCGTCGGGGGTGGAGAGAGCCGCCTGCAGCTGGGGGGTATGGGGACGGGGACGACGCGCCATGCACCCTTGGCTAGTCCTTGTCTGTCGGGCATGTCCATTACGACGCCAGCGTACGTTTGGTATGATCGATTAGAGTATGTGGGTATGCCAGAGAAGGTGCCATGGATGGTGTGGACGGCGTGGACGGGAGCGGACATGGCGACAGACAGATTATTAGGAACTAGAAGGAGAAAAAGGGACAGATAGCTGTGGGGGAAAGCAGTCCAATCGCCCCAGTTTATAAATCAACCTGTCGACAGTGCACCGCTTCCCAGAAACAATGCTGAAACGAAAGAAAAAAAAATAGTATGTAACTTGGTCACTTGACTCCCACAAGCTTCCACGTTTGGTCACAATGAACTTGGAACTACCTTCGTAAATTGGCCTCATGGTCGTCGCCCCCTTTGTTGTATTTTTTGTCCTTCGCTTGGTCGAGCTTTACGCCCCCCCGTATCCTGGTAGCATGCGTGTTCACAATTGTAGTAGTTTAGCACAATAGTCCACGCCGCACCCTTCAGTCGAGCCATGTCCGCTTCCTCACGCAGGGTCTTTGCAGTCCAGACTCACGTCCCAGATTGCACTCTCATCTTAGATATCCCAACTCGATCCACGACCGCCATCGATCGATAACGGATGTATCCGTGTTTGTCACACTTTGATGGCTTCTGTTATCGTGCATTTCCTTGTCGTGTCCGCATCGAACTCGAACCCGGGTGAGTACCAAGCGTCCCAGTTCGTCACGATCACCCTTGCTATCACCGTTCTCTCTGCTGCATGCGTGTTCTTCAAAATTTCGCGTGCTGTCTCGACGTCAGACGCTGCAATTTGACTTGGCGTTCGGTACATTAAGTTACAGGAGACAACGATCTCGATCGTGTCGAGGCGAGGAAAGCTGGCCAAAGGTGTCATGTCCGTCTATGCAGCTGTGTTAGTCACCACACCTGTTAGGTACCGCAAAAGGTTCACTCCCATTTTCACACCGATATGCCTCAAGTCGGGAACCACGTTGACCAATCCTGTCCGCGAACTCAGATCAAGTCTATGTACGCTGATAACGGCGGAGCGTACGCTTGAGGGGAGCATTCTGGAAATGCCTTTTAGGACGCGTACTGGTGACGGTTGCCGTTGACAAGGGATCCAATGATCGTACTACCATTTCCTTCCGTGCATGTCACCTGCGATGATCTCGTGTGCGGAAGAGGGAGGGAGATCCTCCGCACGGAAGGAAATCGTTTACCTTGTAACCCCCGCCTGATAGCGGTGGCGATTCTGGCGTGTGCATGTACGACTGCCAGAACAGGTTACCAAGGCAGTGTGCGACGGAAGGAAGAAAGACCCCTACCTTGAATGGTATTCAAGTTGGGTAATTTGGTGAGACAGTCTGCCAACGCGGGAACGATTTTAGAAGATTGATGGGGTGTCAGGATGACTGACACCGTCCTAAACGCTCGTCAGATCTCACAAATCACCGTTATCTGCCCTTTTTTTTCACGAACTGGATCAGAGGCCAGAGGTGAGGACACATTCTCAAGACACGTATGTTCATCCTGGTTGCTTCGACAGTCTTGTAGAACACGACGGTGTGCTTTGGAAATGGAATGAGACTTCTATAAAATCCAACACTCCGTCATGCCATCGCAAGGCAGTGAGACTGGAGTCGGGATGTCTGCGATAACGCACAAAGGACGGGTCTGCGGACGATTTTGAGTCCCTCAATACAACCGTAGTCGAAAGCGGGAATATGGAATAGGATTTCGTGTAAAACATCCTCTGGAACATGTTCCAGGTTGCGCCGAGTTTGGAAGGGAATGAAAGATTGGAGAGCGGCCGAGTTGTCACCCAAATCAGATCCATCGGAGGCCGCCGTCGATGTTGTCGTCTTCGCGCATTTCTTGGACACCATAGCTCACTCTTGTATTCTGGACGTTGCGGGGGTCTTTTGGAGAGAAACGACGAGTCTCTGGAAAACTTAGGGGATGATGTAAAGCCCAAGCATTAGTCAGCATGGGTAGTGTTATGCAACGGTCCCGCGACGGCCACGTCAACGTCCAACAGCAGTCGTTCAAGTCAGCCCATGCTTGACCTCCTTGTCACCGTGATCCACGGCGATAAAATGTGCGTGCGATGCGGCTGCATATTCAATGTATGATCGATCGACAACCAGCAAAAGCCATTCCTCGTCTTGCGACGCCACCGCACAACTTGCTCCCAAGTGGGCCTTTGGATCTAGATTTCCCGAAAAAAATATCAATGCACGGTCAATGATTGCCGCACGTCAAGATAGGTTCACCACCGTGGCAGACCATGCTCCAAAGGTCTAGACTCTAGGGGTACAATTTTGATGGTCACTTCAAACTTTGTGGAACGTGCAACAGATGAAACCTTGTCGTGGGAAAGACTTGGCTACTCCCTTGGCTGCTCCTGCTCTGGCAGATTTTCTCGTTTGCTGCTTCATCTGGATGCATCACGCGCTCGAGATACAAGAAATCCTGTTAAGTATCTTTGGTCACTACCGGTCTCTGACATGGAAAGCAGCCTCCGGCCTAGCCAGAACATGTTGTGCGTTCAAAGAACTAATGCTAGACATGCTCTGCGAACAGGTGCGGCTTATCACTGATGTCTGCTAGAGGCTTTTCATCCATTGTCCCCGACAAGGTGAGCGGGTTCTGGGTATTCATCTGCTCCTCGGCCGTTCGTTGATTTCGTGTCTTTCTATTATCAACTGTCGCCAACAAGGTTTCAGATTCATTTTTCGTACTTTCAAGTTTCATTGTTTCAGTGACTTAGTACTGGTTTGCGGTTACCTTGATCTGAACAGACATAGCGGAGTGTCCAAGATTAGTGTGTTTTCAGGCAGAATAAGACGTACTTTTCTCAACGTATCCGTATCAACAGACGATACGCCTCCCTGACAGTCAAGTCTTTGCCCGAGTCATTGCTGCGACCACACGCCTACATCCGCTATCAATCAACACCAGCAGTGACAGTAGTATGAAGGTAGGCACCTTCATTTGGGCTGACCTGGAGTTGACGGCATGCATATGTATAGCGCGCGCCGGCCACAATCTTATCTCCATGCCAGTACGTTCTTCGTTCCTATGTGGGTATCCGGCTATCGCGTCTTCTCCTTTTCCGGGAGTGGCTCCGTGCCTGCGGTGAGACTCGAACAACAGAAAGTTACCCAGGCTGTCATGCATAAATAACATACCCTGCGTCTCGGAAAACGGTGGCTTGGTCCAGGTCTGAAAGTAATTGGATAGAGTCGACTGGGAGGTTGTAGAGCTTGCAATCTCCTCGCATCGGACTACTTTGGCGATGATCAAGGTGCTGCTGCGAGCTCCGTTTGCCTTTGTGCTCATGTGGACGATGTTGGACTGCTGTTTACGTGTGACATAATTCTTGCACGTCAGACAGGATGAAATCGGAACCTGAAAGGCTCTCATAGATGAAATGCTTACGCATGTTTTGCGTTATGATACAGTAAGTACTCTCATTTCACCTACGTGTTTTAAGCAATCGATATGGACTGAAACTTAGGCAGTCAACTGCGTCAGGGTGAAAGACGGCGGATTCCTGTTTGTGATTGCCACGAATTGGCACTACCAGTAGTGCTGTCCAAACGTTCACTTTCGGCTGGTTACGCATGTCACCCCAAAGATAACAGGGTGAATAAACGCACGAGAGACCGCTGCACTTTCGATTCCCCATCATACATTCAGACCTCGGGAGTATCGTTTGGCTCTATGTTCGCCATGGGATCTCGCCCCCTTCTTCGGTTTCTTGCTCGCTTCTGCTGTTGGGGCAAACCAATCGCCTTACGAGCTGAGGCCGTGTTGGACAACTTCAATGCATATGTTTGTTATTGTTCTCAGATCTTCAGTAGCGTCAAACTTTTTTGATTTCATCCTTGTTTTTTTTGACAGCAATGTTTCTTTGCCATCGGTGCTACCTTCACACTTCCACATCTGTCTCTGGAAGCCTTGGAAGACTTCCCAATGGCACCTGGAGACAACGTCCATCTCGCGATCTCTGCGGCTTACAACGAGCTCCAGCAATCTGGCTTGGTGACGCTCTCCAACAAAAGTCGTAGGCAAAACTATACCAAGGCAGTCGACCTTACGGCCGGGTTCTGTGGGAGCAGCGCAAGATGGATCCTCCCAACTCGACCGATTATCCACTCGCTGATTTTGGGACGATGACGTTCAAATGCTGAGGCATTGAGTGCGGGACCTTATCAAATTCACGGGCCCCAGGATTCAGCCTCAACTGTCATCAACTTAATTTGGATAGAGGGAATGGACAAGAACTATTCTTTGCTGGTGAACAGCACAGTCGATGGGGACTCAATCACCTTTGAATTCGACCCGAATTAGATCTGGCTCATGTACTACATGGTGGCCGGTGCTGGTTGCTCTCGTGAATAACGATATCATCCCGAACCCGTGATACCGACCTCCAGTATTTTTCTATGCGGACGTTTAGTTGGAAGTGTTCTGCGGATTCGAACACCAATCGAAACAGCATACGTCGTGGGGCTGTTCACTTTCTATTTGATCTGGTCCGGTCCATCATAATGCTCCCTCGCATCAACTGTAGTAATTCATCCGGCATGTGGTTCGAAGATGATCCATCTGATTCACCATAGTCTGTTTGCTTTACGCCTGTCGCAAGGGCAACGTCGCTCCTCCAGACAGGGTGGTGAGCAAGTAATGGTTACGATTGAGTACGGGATGGAGAGTTGTGCTGATCATTCATGAGTGCTTGAGCGACGCATCGAACGTCTCTGTCGATCAAGTTGTCAAGGTTGGCCGTGACATTGAGGGCCGTGACTCATCGCAGAGTGTCGTGGGAAAGATAGAAATGAGTGATACGCTAGATTTTTTGGTTTGCTGCTTTCACCTGGCCAGATGCATCACGCACTGGAAATACAAGAAATACTGTCGAGTATTTTTGGTCATTACCGGTCTCTGACGTGGAATGCCGCCGCCTCCGGTCTAGCCGGCCTAGCCAGGCCATGTCGTGCGTTCAAAGAGCCAGCAGTAGACGTGCTCTGGGAACAGGTGTGCGGCTTATCACCCCTACCCCGATGTCTGCCAGAAGATTTTCATAGGAAAATATAAATATATATTGTATATTCGTCCCCAGAAACACCTCCCACTGCCGACTCGGAGCCACTTTTCCCAAATCTCCGTCACTTGCGTCGCGTACCTTCGGCTGAAGCCGCGCTTTTGTGGCACTTTCCCCTCCCTTCCCTGACTTGCCTTGATCTGGAGTTCAAAAACACCCTTATGTTGCGGAACTATTTCGAGCCATTCTCGAGCTTGCGACCAAGTATCAAGAGGCTTTCTATTCAAGTGTACGTGCTTGGGCCCAGGCCCCACGAAACTGATTCCAAGTATTTCTGCCACTGGAAAAACCTCCAGTCCGTACGCTGTCCTACCGTCGCGGTGGACGGGACCGCTCTCATGTATATGTCTCGCATGCCTGCATTGACAGAGCTCGATATCGCACTGAGCGGTGTGTTGCCGGATCCCGACTTGCCCATGTTCTTCTCCAACTTGCGGCACCTGTCATTGCACTGCGGGTCCCTGGCCCTGCTTTCGAGATTACTCTTCCGGATTCGACTTCCTCTCGTCACATATTTTTGTGCCCTGCCTCGCTGGCGTCTTGCGCAGCAGGATCTACTCAGTTTCTTGGTCGGTCTTCTAACATCCAATGCGGCTCACACAATCGAGATATGTTTGTTGGTCCAATCGCCGCCCGAGCTCCGGCTGGATCGTTGGCTTCATCCTCCGCTCCTTGACTTGGGTAACCTACGGCCCTCCATGGCTTTCAGTAATCTTCGTCGCTTATTCATCGATATCGCGTGGAGCGTCAGCTTGACGGACAATGACCTGCTAACGTTGGCGTCGGCATGGCCTCACCTGGAGCAACTTAGCATAAACGGGCATTGGGGCTGGTCTCCGGGACGTGGGATTACGCCACATGGACTACGCCAGCTTCTCGAGACGTGTCCTTGTCTCGGTCTGGACATGCTTGAGCTAGATACGCGCAGCTGCACCAAGTTCGCCCCACCGGAGGCTGGACACAGGTCGACGTTGCCACGCACCCTTTCCATCAATGTCCTGCACTCGTACATCGGCTCATGGTATGTGCTGGCGGTCGCTGTGTTCTTTGCTAGCATCGCGTCTGGCCACTCCTTTTCACTTGCTTATGAGGGTTGTTACACGGAGCAAGGAGATTCAAACTCTGCCATTCTGCGGGAGATAAAGCGGTGTTGGGATGAGGTGTGGGGACAACGGTAACGCATAGTAACCATTCCTGAGTACCAGTGGTTACCTCTAACCGCGACTACATGGCATTCGAGACTTGTCGTTTGATCAAGGTGGACACCGCTTGTTGTTGGCGGGGAGGATAAGTGTTTACATACCACTCGGTTCCGCCACTCCATGAAGTTATGTAGCGGTTGATGCTTGGCAGATCTTGATTTCGATCGACCTCTTTGTCACCGTTATCGATCAAAAATTACTCGCAGGGAGTTCATGCAAATGCCAGGTGGGCCAACTCGGTGTCGCCAGCTTTCAGCACTTACGAAACCACGGTTAGTTCGCAACTTGTAGTCCATTTAATTACGTACCCAGATTCCGTTACATTCTCCGTGAGACGGCACGATTGCTGCGCGTCAGGGGAGGCAACAACACCAAAACCTTATTCGTGGGAAGGACAACCGTCTTGAAGGCTGAAGTTAATGTTGAAGCTTGAAGGGTCACCCGAGTCGTCTCTTCTGCTGAGGATTGAAGATGTATCACGCGCTCGAGATACAAGAAATCCTCTCCAACATCCTTGGTCACCTCTATCCTCCTACGTGGAGAGCTTGGCCAACCTAGCCTGCACACGTCACGCGCTTAAAGACCCTGCCTGCGCTGGATGTACTTTGGCGAGAGTTGTACGACTTATCACCTCTGGTTCGATGTCTCCCAGAAGTATTTCATCAAACATCCTCAGAATTGGTGAGCTTGTTCATAGCTTGGTGGTTAATGTCACTTGCCTGACTCCATCCAGGTGTGGCAAGGGACAGTCTATGTCACCAAACCTGACCAACAAACCTTGACGACTCTCTTGAACCCTCCCGCTGCTGACTAGGATCCACTCTTCCCAAACTTCCGTTTGCGAGTCTCATGCCCGTGCCAAGCCGCTGGTTTGCGCTTGCTTATTGGGATAGTTACGGGACGCGGCAAGAGGCGGAATATCCCTTTCGATGGGAGGTGAAGCGGCATTGGGACGATGTGTATAAGTTGGCTGTCGAGATGGCTAGCGAGCGTCGTTGAGCGTTGTCGGATATTTATCGTACCGTGTCGTATATGTTCATCTTTTCTGTCTCTGGTCGCTTTCGAGACGGTCAAGCACTAAAGTAAGATAATCGGAGGGTTTGCCGATTCCGATAGGCCTGTGATCAGTCTTGCCACGTCTACGATGAGCCTCACGGAGGGTCTACGGTACCAGCTCGCGGGGCAGTTCCAGCCAAGTCCATACCCAGATCCTTGATTTCCTGCAAAGCATTGCGTGTGCTAGAATATACCCACAAGCCATGCACAAAAGTTCCTAAACTACGACTCGGAGGATTACAACCTAGGGGCAGAGTCGATTCAGGCTCTCCACGCTCGCCGATCTACTCAACGGAGATTCTGAGGTGGCTCGGCGTGGTCTTGTGTTCTACTACCTCAATCCATCGATCAAGCGTCAAGGATGCATGACGCACTGGAGATACCAGAGATCCTTTTGAATACCTTTGCTGACTGTCGGCGTGGCGATCATCGTGCGCGAAGCGGTACCGTCGATCTGGCATGTCTATCCGGAACATGTCACGCATTCAAAGAACCAGCGCTGGATGTGCTTTGGGAAGAGTTGTACGACCTATCCCGCCTAGTTCGATGTCTCCCGAAGCATCTCAACGACTACATCCAACCAGGGTAAGCTCAGTATACTCACTGCACTTTGATGGTCACTGTCGTTTCTAGGCGTATTCTTTCAGCAGACCTCTTACAAGCACCGAGTGAGATATCATTCGAAGCTACGCACGTCGCATCCGATAAATCCAGGATGCGAGTCCTAGCCTCAACACAGAATCCTTAATGGTTCTCTCGGGCCCTCCCAAATCTGACTCGCAGCCACTCTTTCCAAACCTCCGTCGCCTGTATTGTCACTTTACAGTTGAAGAAATACCTCTGTCGCATTCTCCCCTGCCATCTCTGCTTTCCTTTGAACTCCATTTCGAAAATGCCCAAAAGTTCCAGAGATATTTCGAGTCATCCCCCAACTTCTCCCCCAATATCAAGAGCCTTAACATTGGGGTTACTACATTTTACGGTAAATCGACCCCGGTTATTTCTGTCGATGGAAACACCTCCAGACTGTGTGCTGTGATCGAATTACATTGGATGAGAGTATTCTCGCGCATCTCTCTCGCATGCCTGCATTGACTCAGCTCACTTTCACGCTGGATGTTATGCTGCCGGTTCTCGACTCGCCTCTGTCCTTCCTCAACTTAGACTACATGTTATTGCGTTCTGATTCCTTGGCCCTGGTGACCAGCTTCCTTTCCAATACTCAAGTGCCTAGCATCACGGTTTTTGCTGCCTACAGTAAAATACCACCTTCTATGCTGGATATCTTCTCCTTCCTGACTGGCCTTCAGACATCCAATGCGACTCACACCCTCAATACATTGTATTTGGCTCCATCGTGGAACGCAGACATCGGTCGTGTCTTGGATGTGCTTAGCTTGAATGACCTATGACCATGTATGGCATTCGGCAATCTTCGTTGCCTACAACTCGAGCTTCCACTGTGTAATATAGGCCTGACGGACAGTGACCTACTAACATTGGGGTCCGCATGGCCGCACCTGGAGCTACTCTTTATAAATGAGGACTGGGACTGGAACGTGCATGGAATCACACTCAAAGGCCTGCTACAGCTTCTCGAGATGTGCTGTTCCCTCCGCCAAATTGCCCTCGCCTTCGATGTGCGAGGCTACACCGAATTCACCCCGTCGCCAGAAGGCGGCGTCGGGTTCAAGTTGACGTCACCGCCCACGCATATTTGTGTCGATGTCCTTGACTCTGCCATCGAAGCAGCATGCGTACCAGCTGTCGCTTCTTTTTTTGCCAGCATCGTGCCTCACAACTCTTACCTCACATTTGCATATTGTGTTGTGATAGTGGGTCGGACCGTCTTCTCGATTTGGAGAGGGTGTACGTGGAACGTTGGAGAGAGGTTGATAAATTGGTCACCGCCATTCTTGCCCAGCGTTCGATCGAGTCGCGTTAATCGGAAACGTGAATACTGTATGCACATGGACAAAATTAATCTCGCGTGTCTGGTCGTAGCATTCGAAAGATGTCATTTAAACGAGGGGACCACGGGATCCGAGTAATATAGGGTGCTATCATATCTAGCGCAAGGACATCGGGCAAGGCCTGGCATGCTGATGTTTCTTAATCAAGTGGTACAACTTGTTCCACATAGCTCAACGCGTGTAGATGGATCCACGGTGACATGAGAAATAGGATTCATGATGATCTAGAGTACAGGAATTTGCATGCGTAAAAATACCACCGCTGAAATACGAAAGCAGAACTTCTGGCCTTCCATCTCATCCTTGAGCTTGATCCCTCCGATTCAAGGAGAGACGTCGTTGTTCAAACCTGATCTACGACTCATTTCGATGTGGCCCGAGTTGGCGCCCTCGGGCTCCATCTCGGGATCTTGCCGTTCATCCATGAATTGCATCGTCGACACGGTCGTATCCAGACCGGCGTTCGATTGCCCCTCCCTGCCAAACCCACTATCGATGTGACAGCGCCCACGAGCGTCACGATCAAACAGCTCCCGCACGCTGATGATGAACCGCGGAACGAGCGGGTAAAAAGTAGCCAACCCCAACGTGAGCAGGACGTCCGTCGCAAAGGTGTTTGGTACGGCGTTGTCCCCAGTGAGTATGGCATAAATGTGGTAAACCAAGTTTCTAAGCACCATCGTCACCGTCAGCAGGCGTGGTTGATGTCAGAAGAAGGGCTGTGACATACACGACGAAGTAAAGGATTCCATCTCTTGCGAGTAGCTGCATATACTTGTTGAGTTCCCATCGCTTCGTCGCCCTGTACATCTGAGTTGATTGTTTCAGAGTTTGTGCGACAACGAGGATCACCAGTGTCACAGCGAGAGCCAATCGCGGGACTATGATGAACGGTTCGACCAATGGCGCTGGAACGTTAACGAACGCGTTATTGCAAAATGAAAAATCAAGCACTTGGATGATTGTTACTGAGAACGGTGGAGAGGTCGGTTGTTGTGTTGAGATGCATGAAATTCGGGACTTACTTGAGAGGTAAGTGTTGGGATTTTCATAGATGACGCTGCAAACGATGTTGGTGATGATCTGTGTCACATAAAAGAACAGAGGGATCCAAATAATCTTTCTAGATCGATTCCACATTGCGTATACGCGCATAATCATCAACACTATGACCCAGATCCGAGTCACAAAGCGGAAGACATGATAGGAGGACGGACTCACGATCAGTGACAAAAAGGAATATTAAGAAGGCCCAAAAAGACAACACATATATCACCTTACCTTGAGGATTTGCAGTCTCGTTATGATCTTGTATGCCAGTGCCAGTGGGGTGATGCTTACAACTATCTCACTGCTCTTAATCGACGGTTTGTGTCGAGGATTAAGATACGTACGTCTATTAGAATGGCAATATTAGTCCTGCCCGGTGTACATAGAACTGAAATAACTGACTTCTAGAGGGCCAGGAAAAAATGTACTGCCGACTGTAAGTGTACAGGTTCAGTTAAGGAAAGTTATATTGCCAGTGGACCTTTGAACTTACCAAGTGAGGCGATCCTTGAGGGCAGATTTGGAATTAGCCAAGAAAATACTCGATCACCCAACTAATAAACCCACATAACCGCACAAATACCGATGTACCGAACCTATTAGAGATATTGGTCCAGACTGGCGCATACTACGAAAAAGGATCGTACGCACGAAAAGAAACATTGTAGATACCCAGGTCCAGGGCCTGCGCTGTGTAAAGCATCAGGAACGTTTCATGTGCATAGTAATGAAGCACCCCTTACCCAAACATAGTCTACCTGTGTAGATCATCAGCGCCAGTCAGCCATGAAACGGATGTGAAGAAGTGGCCTACCTCCTGTGAAAAAGTGAGGACTACAAATTTGACAATCCAGTGGGGATGAACAAGAAATGAATATGGTTAAATAGCATGACTCACTGTAATCGTATACAACGACAGTGATAATAGCAACTGCACGAGTATGTTAGGCGAATAAGTAATAGAGCTAGATGACCGCACGAGATCCATAATTGTTGAAAAAGAGGAGCTCCAAATCGGACTGTAGGTTGGAGGACATGAGATGCGAGGGACTCTGAAATAGCCAACGTTGACGGCGACTACTAGCTGGATCCGAGTAACCTATTTATCACTCTCATCTGCGCCCTGTACATGAATGCCGTCCTGCCGGATTCAATTCGGCCACACAAAATTACACCTTGCCACCCTTACGCAGCCACTATTGAAGTGGATACGGCTCCACTTGGATGGCCACTAGACTGATGCCACCTGACAGTGTCTTGCCCAAGTGCCAGTAACTTGGTGCCACGTAAGATCACTTCCTGTGCGGAGCAACTACCGATAATTACCGTCAATCGCCGCACCATGTTCATTGCCTCCGATGCGCACATGACGCACGACATGTGCAAGGTAAACTTAATCTCTCGTCAGGTTTGACTCCGGACGGGTGGGATTGTTAGTGCTGCCCGCTTCAGAGCCAAACAAATATACAACATACATCTAGTGCGACAGCGTGACGGCAGATTACCCTGCCTGCATCCTCAGCGTAGATGAATGACAGAATATGGGAGCACACTTGCAACGCCATATTCATATTGTGGCAGTCCGCGGTCCCGGGAGGCCGTTCTTCGGATCAGGTGCGAAATGCTAGAGAGGATGTATCTATAAGTAAGTTTGTGGTTCGCACGAGGCGGGCGAGACGCGTCACCCTGTGATGTGCGAAACACTTCTCTGTGTCCGCCGCATCCAGCACGTCATCCCCGAATTCAGGTAGCTGGTCTCAACACAACTCAACGTCAGCAGGCTTATGGCTCAGCTACGAGCTTCAATGTGGCCCGCATCAATCAACTGTAAGTTTATGGTAATAATCGAGTAAGCAACCAATAACAGATCAGACTGCGCACCAACACTGCAGTATCCCATTCCATCAATCATTTATGATCAGATAGATTATGGAGCCGAGAATTGATGCGATTGCCTAAGCCAGGATGACGGTCTGCCGAGATAATGGGCTGAACGCTTAATTTCGCTCTACTTCAGGTTTCCATAATGGGTGACTTACCGTTGGCTTTTAATCCGACGCATAGATTATTTTTGTCCAAAGATGGAAGGTTGCCGAGGTGCCGGGTCTCAAGAAAAATGTTTGCTACCCTGCCCCCCTCACATAAATTTTGTTCCCAAAATGGAAGTCATGCAGCTCCAGCACAAAACAAGCTCTCAGCAATCAATATTGATTCCTGGGCCTTGTCTGGTGCCCTCGGTCCTGCTCTTAATGGCCAGTAAGTTGGTCCCTTCAACTTCTCACCATTTCCATCCCAGTAAAACTGAATGACCAGAAGCATGCAGGTTTTGTGATGCTTCAAGTGCATTATGATAATGCCTTGCCTTCAGCTGAGAATGCAAGCACAGAACTAACAAAGTGCTCTGAGAGCCATTCATTGTAGATTGCATTTTCAATTTCTGGATTGTTTGAAGTTTGAACAGAAAGCTTTAGGTCATCAATGCTCCCAAAGGCACCAATGAGACATGGGTGGTGATGAGTGACAAGGTGGCTATGCTCTTCAAACTGAGAGCCAGACAGCCATTGGATCACTGCATCAGGCATATCTTGAAGAGTCTTTAGTGTTGAGAATCACATGATCAAGGTCTAACCTTTCTTATCAAGAGCTTACATATGTGCATGTGACACAAAGAGTGACTTCTTGGTTGATGCCTGAATCTTGAAATTATAACTGAATTGAGCTGGAGCTAGCCAGTCAACTCATTCATCCTGATTTTCTGCAGTAAATAGATGGTGTTACGATTGCTCAATCAGCACCACCTTTTTCTTAGAGAACTCATCCCCTTCATTCTCCCTTTCCTTCCTGATCTCTTCAACCTTGCCCATCTCGCAATCTCCACACTCGTTCTTGCTCTCTGCACCGCATACCTCATCACCCTTGCATTGCCTTATCCCATGCGCTAGCTGCATTCTCTGATCCCATCTTGATTCATGCACTAGTCGCATGTCTATGCTTCTACTTCTCTTGATCCATGCACCAGCTGCATGTCTTGCTTCTTGAATCCTTGATGCATGTGCGTACCACATGTCTCGCTTCTATTTCCCATGCCTTGCTTCTTTGACTCATGATTGATCCCATTGATCTTCTTCAACCCTTGATCTCTTCTACATGAGATTACCTCATGTCTCTTATCTTTGACTCCTGTTTCACCTTTCACACTCAGCTGCATTCTCTTCGCTTGTCATCAGAATCATAGACCTTTTTATTGGTATGAAGGTATGTGGAAACGGTGAGTAACCAAGGTCTGGTCTTGGTTCTGTTTCCATCGAAGGGTTCTGGGGCTCCGATGCGGAGTTCTGTTGGTTTGGTTGAGGACATGGGTGGTAGTTCAATGGGGTTTTCGATTGGGGAGATGCAGTCAAGGTAGCCGAGAGGGTCCTCCTGAATATTGGTGTTACGCTCACTGTGAACCGAGGTCCTGTGAAGTGTAACAAGCAAGCGGATTGAATCCTGTAGTCTGTTTGATAAGTCCACTCTGAGGACGATGGGAGGTCCAAGGCGGTATCAGCGCAATGCCAGAAGGCAGACTATGCCAACAGGTCTATAACTAATGCGTAGTACCGGTTCTACATGGATGCAAGAAAGCACACAAGTCCTTGGAGTGGAATCCGAAGGAGAGAGTCTTAGATGTGGAAGCAGGATAATAGGACACAGAAGAAATGCATAGAATTAGCTTAAGGATACCATACATGTGGCTTGAGTATTTGTTATGAACTGTACCCTTTTAGCCTATTCATTTCGTACACTTCCATATACTTTCAATTCTCCGGTTCGAACCCAACACACAATCTTTCTTTTTCCTTTCTTTTTCAGGTCATGTGACACCACAGCCACCAATGATGTCATTAGTCCAGACCACACCTATGACCTCATAGTCTAGACCCTTATCAATGACATCATCGTTCTAGGCTGTTATCTTTCATTTCATTTTAGGGTTGTTATATTTTTAGCTCATGACATCACCATGACATCATCCTGACGTCATGCTGACTGTGCATGACATCATACCCTGTACCTTGTACCTGTGACGTCAGACCCTATAAACTATAACCAATAGCAGTAGTACCTCTTATCTCTGACATCATATCCTAGACCCATCATGACTCATACCCTATACCCTATGACTCAGCCTTGATGTGGACCAGTAGCATTAGTCACTCTTATCTCTTAATAGAGTTTGAGCTCAGTTTAAACCTTAATCATACTTGTATAAGTAGTCAGTAGTCGACTGAGGATTGCCCCTCAGTCTAATCCACTTTGGTTATTCAGTCACCTTGACTTGAGGCCTAGTGTGAGGATCCACTTCGCTTCCTACCTCCTCTTATTTTCAACTTGCCAGTGACTGAGCGTGCACTGCAATGGAATATCGTCTGAGTGTACAACAGTATTTGTAGGATAATGAGAGAGAGCATAGACCAGGACTTAGTATGGTATATGTGCAGCATCGGAATAAAGATGAAGGATGCTGCACAGGAAAGAACAGGAATGGAAAGTAGGATCAAATGGAGGTCTGTCTGTGGAAGAGCGGAAGAAACAAACAGGACCTAAAGGGGAATGCTGTATGACAGCTGTACAACCATCAGATGAAAAGGATCAAATAACAGGTAACCATCAGGAGTAGTAGTGAAATGAAAAGAGTCCACCACAAAAGATAAGAGATACAAGCGTGGGAAAATAAAGTGGAGTCGGACATGGACATGGACCCGGACATGGATGTGGACATGGACATGGATGGATTGTAACAATTGGTAGCTTGTATGAAGTGTTCTGCTAATGTTTGTATTACAGTGGCTTCTTCTTCTGTAGGGACGTTGACTAAGTGATCAGACTCAGGGTGTTCTTCCTCAGGGGAGGGAGGTGGAGAGTCTGAGTGATCGGGGTTGGGGAGGTCTATCTCTTGGCAGCAGTTTTGCCATGTGAAGTTGTAGGGTGGGCGTGGGTTTGAAATATTGGCAAAGTAGAATTTGTGAGGATGGTTGGTTCAGCTTGGGCTTTTGTTACACTTGCTTAAGTGTAGCCCTTACTTGAGATGAGGGACAAGGGGGGGTTGGATCGAGTCTCAACAAAGGTTCAGTCTTGACAACACGAACGTACTTCTGATGCCTTGAAGGACATTCAGTAGACAAGGGGATATCCTTCACAAGAGAAGGATATTGACAAGGGTGAAGAGAAAGCAGGCACTCAGTAGTAGCCTGGAGACTAGGAGAGTGATAGGATGATATTGAGCAGGATGAGAGAATACAAGAGAGCCCAAGCTAGGGAACTAAGGGCTAAGATACAGGGTTTATATACAGAAGGATAAGGGTGCTGACTAAACAGTTAGAATGCCATGGAAGGCAAAGGAACAAGAGTGAGTCAGAGATAAGGAGGAAAAGGCTATGTGAGGCAATGCAAGGCAATGCAAATGAAATGATAATGGATCATCAAGGAATGAGGCATTGCCTTGTTAAAAGGCTATGCGGGACATAGGTTTACATGACTAAGCGATAAGTTCCAAAAAGGGGAAGAAGGAAAAAGAAAAGAGTAAACGGGGCAATCGTAACACAATCTGGTGTTGCTCAGTCCAGACTGATGAAGGCGGATTGGTTTGAGTGGAGGAGGATAAAGACGAGGATTGTTGTTGACGCTGCAACTCTGGAGAAAACAATTCTTCTGATACTGTAGCAGACTGTGGATTAGGGTTTCGGCGAGGAGGAACATGGACTCCATCAAACTTTCTCCTTCCCTTATCCTTGGATGCCCTGTCAGCCTGAAAGGTAGCCCTTGCTTGGGTGAAGTACAGCTGAAAGTCTGGGTCAGTAACGATGTGGGGAGAATCACTTTCTGTATCAGATTCAGCGGTCGTGAACACTGATGTGTCGATATCTAGGATAGCATGCGCATCCGGATACGCAGCAGATAGGAGGTTAGCAGACACGCCAGAAGAGAAGGAAAGTCCTGATGGTTGTGTGGATTGCTTTGCAGACATAGTCCTATCGATGGCATCCTTTAGGCATCTTCCTCCTGGCATGCATGGGATCTCTGATCCATCTGGCATATAGAGTCTACCATTGCTACCCCGGATAACTCTCCCTGTGTTCAGATACTCCAGGCAGATAGTGCAAGTCTGGGTGAAGTGTCCTGCACCAGCACAGAACTTGCAGAGAGGTTGTGTACACATTGCCTGGTTCATTTCATTTTTGATGCCAGTTGGTGGATTGAAGAGTGGTGGCTGACCAGAAAGTTGGCTGAAAGACTGAGTGGGGCAATAGGAGGACAAAGTCTGTTGTTGCACAGGAAAGAGCTGTGGGAGGGATGCTCAGAAAGCAGATCTGGTGACCAAGAACTTTGCAGCCTGAGTGATATCATCCATTGGGTATGGATCGTCAGGATGTATATCCTGTCTAACAATGAGCAGTCGTTCACGGATGTGCTGCTGAATGGTAGCTGGGAATCCAGCTAGGAAGAGCATGTTTCGCTCCATCTCTAACAATTTGTTGTTAGCAATGAGCAACGCAGAAATCTTATGGAATGATTGAGCATATTCATCTAGCTCCTCCTGGTTGCACATCTGTTTGTTTTGGAAATCCTGTATGAGGTACTGGATGTCCGCGTGACAGTATCAGTTAGTGTTACGAACTCGTCCCTACATATACACTTTTCCTACACTTTCTTATCCTAGTCAGTGTTACGATTGCTCGACCAGTACCACCTTTTTCTCAGAGAACTCATACCCTTCGTTCTCCCTCTCCTCCCGGAACCCCTCCACATCGCCCGTCTCGCAGTCTCCACGCTCATCCTCGCCCTCTGCATTGCATACCTCGTCACCCTTGCACTGCCTCGCTCCACGCGCTAACCGCATTCCCCGATCCCATCTCCCGATCTATCTTGATCCATGCGTCTACCGCATGTCCTTGCTTCCTCTTCCCTTGATCCATGCGCTTGCCGCATGTTCCGCTTCTACTTCTCTTGATCCATGCACCAGCTGCATGTCTCGCTTCTTGGACCCTTGATGCATGTGCGTACCACATGCCTTGCTTCTATTTTCCCGTGCCTTGCTTCTTTGTTTCAGATCGATCACATCGATCTTCTTCTACCCTTGATCTCTCCTACATGAGGATCCCTCATGTCTCTTATCTTCGACTCCTGTTTCACATTTCGCACTCAGCTGCATTCTTCCCGCTTAGTCAGCGCCCTTGCCTTTACATATATAAACCCTCGCTAGTCACTAGTAGTTCCCTAGCTTGGTCTCCCTATATCTCCCTAGTCCTCAGCCACTTGTC
>JBBPMK010000111.1:0-60318 GCA_038090295.1 Boletus semigastroideus
TTCGAACAAAGATCGTTATCTGCACAAAATCTCGCTCGATGTGGTATGTTCCTAGACCTTGTTCGTTCACGAGGTCGTTCATGTCTGGTAGGCAAAGCATATCCAAACCCTCGTTCAAACTTGCTCCCCGCTCGGCTTTCCACTCATTCTCCAATTAACCGGCGTCAACGGAAGCGGGCAATTTGATAAATTGACGAAGACGAAGACTGTCGAATCAATACTCACGGTCATGGATAGCGCGGGCATTAAGAGCTATGTCCTTTCCTTGCTCGAACAAGTCAATTCGCCGAAAAATACAGAAGAGTACGTCATCTTCTGTCTGTAGCGCATATACGAGGGAACTGAGGTCCAGGCTGACAGGGAGCCTTCCGCACTCGATTCCCGGAGAACATGGATCGCAGACCAATTTGCAGCGCTCGTCCGCAATGGGTCGATTCCTAAAAACGACGAATGGGTACAGATCGTGCTCGATTTTTACGTTGCTCACGGACTGTTCATTGTCCGCAAAAAGTCGGAGAGCAGTCCGATTCACGCGGTACGTTTCAAACGCATGTATATGCCGCGGATATGGAGTTGATACTGGACTAGTTGCGTAGCTCTCCTTCCCCGCCCTTTGCGGAGGCAACTCAACGACATTGTCGGGAGAGATTGCTCAACTGCCTTGGTATTCTTAATGCTCATCTTGTGGTCGTGAAGCAAGGTCTGTTGCCGTCCAACTGCGATGGACAACGTTATTCACAAACGTGACAGGAGAACATGCACAAAAGGAAACGGGTGTCGCATCTGACGGAGAGTTTTGGCTATCCAAAACACTAGTTACGATTGCTCAGCTGGACAAGGACGCCAAACATGTCAAGTCGCTATTAGATGTCGATGACGAGGTCCAAGCTTCCCTCGCCAAGACAGAGAAAGCGATCCACCAACTGAGAAAGGTTTGCCTACCTCTCTCCTTGGTTTCTTCCGAATTTGAACGCCTGTCTTGTTATTAGACGAGCGAGGACAAGCGGGATGTCGCAAGAGGATTTGAATTTATCCTTCTCTCTTTCCTGCTTCAATGCCGCTGTGGCGAGGTTGACAGCCTCGAGAACCTCGAGGTCTGTATCATTGCGTCACTCTCTGCTTTGACTTATTCCAGCGTACCAGCCGGTCCTCGAAGCGACCTCCAACATGTTTTCAAGCGACAAAACGTCCAAAAAATCAAAGAAATCCAAATCCCAGCCGATGCCACATTCCGATGACGACCCTTTGCCCGTGGACGTGCTCGTTGACGTGATCATTGGCTTTTTGGAAAAAGCGAGCACGTTCACACGGTCGGTCGCCAATGAATCGTTCTCGCGCGTCACAAGCGCTGTACAGGGGAGCACCGTGGATCTGATTCTCAGCGTGAGTGATGCTTGGTTGGAAAACAATGGTTGTGAATGACGGGGGTTGGATAGCAATTGGAACGGCGAGATCCAAGCGAGTTGGTCGAAGAAGACGAAGAGATGGGTGATGATGATGATGACGATGCGAGCGGCGAGGAAGAGAGCTCGGGAGAGGAGGAAAATGATGATGAGGAAGGGGATGACGCGGCTGCGGACGAAGTACGCCAGAAAATAAAGGAAGCACTGAAAGCGAGCGGTGTGGATATGGAGGGGGATGATTCTGAAGCCGACGACTCTGGCGAGGAGCTCATGGACGATGAGCAAATGATGGCTCTGGACGACACCCTCGCAAACATTTTCCGTACCAGGAGGACATCCAAACAAGGTTCGTTTGCCTTGCTCAGGCATGCGTGTTGAACACTCAAGCAAAGGTCTAGGGATCGATGCCCAGCGAGAAGCCACGTACTTTAAGAACAGAGTTCTCGACCTCATGGACATCTTTGTTAAACGGGAGCCTCAAAGTCCTCTCAACGTTCGACTCGTCGTACCCTTGGTCGAGCTCGCGACCAAGAGCAGCGTCGACGAACGCCAGTTGTCCGACAAGGCTAGCGGCATCCTCAAAAGCCGACTGGTCAAATCAAAGGATGTGCCTACGACTGCAGTGCTTGACGAAGTCGAGCCGGTACTTCGAGAGCTGCATCAACGCGCGCAAAGGTCGCATACGTCCGATGCGCTGGGGATCCTGAGTCAAGCCAGTCTTTACCTGTGCCGGATACTCGTGGCCCTCGACGAGGACGACACGGCTGTGTGTGTGTATCGGGAATCCTGGGACGACTACGTGTCGCGCAGGGCGTCGCAACTCGCGTTTAGCTTCTTCCAAGAGTGGGTGCGACGTTTCCCTGGACTGGGATGGAAACTACGAGATCACGTCTTGGAGTCGTCTTTGAAGGCGGTGAATGCGTACAGGCAATGCCAGGCGTTTCAGCTGTTGCACCTCATACTGAACCAACCAGACAAGGTGTGTGTGTGTCGGAGCACGCGTGACAATCGCTCATCTTCTCATGCTTCATAGGGAGAGGAACCCGCGGCGCTCGCAGCGTTTCATACAGCATTGCAAAAGACTGTGCTCGACCTGGTCAGGCGCTCCATCGACGACGACCGTGGCTTATCGCCGACGCAAGCCAAGGACCTGTTGAAGCTCGTGCTTTTCTGCATCCGCCAGACGCGCAAAATGACTATGTCGACGGTCCACGTCTGGGATGCAGCCGCGTGGGAAGCGCTGCACACCCGACTGTCCTCGAATGAGCAGTTCGCGTCGTCATCATCGGTGCTGAACATGTGTCGGCAGGTCGCATCGATCGCCAGTCAGACGGTCGTCGTTGGAGAGAAACGCGGGGCGATGTCGGATGGGGAGACGGGGACGGATCCGACGAGGAAATCGAATCGGAAGAAACAAAAGAAGGGTGAAGCTATGTAGAATGAATGAATGCTTTTTATACACGCGTTTTCCTCTGGGATGTACAATCTACACAAATCTGTGTATCCTATTCGTTCCGACGGGGACAACCCACTGCATCGTCTACGCTTGAGAAGACGAGTCGACTCTTGTGCGAAGCGTCTGCAGCGCATCAAAGTCACGCTTGGCGAGACATTGCTCGACAAGTTGAGCACACCGTCGCGCTCTGGGAAGCGAACTCATTAGCAACAAGTCTCGTGGCGCTTCGTCCACCCACCTATTCAGCCTACTGCGAGACTCGATGGCCGTCCGACATGCCTCTGCACGCTCCGTAGCCACGCCCAGAATGCTCTCCGGAATGCCTGCCAGACGGGCACACTCCACCCCAAACGATTCTTGCGCGGGGCCGTCTGTCAGCTGGTATAGAAACGTGACGTCCCTCCGACCGTCGATCCGGCTGTCCGTCGTATACCCCATGTGCACGTTGCGCACCTCGTCTGGGAAGCGTCGCTCCAGATCGATGGCAACCAGGGGGTAGTGCGTGATGAACAAGGTCTTGCATCGGATGTTTTCCACCAGGTGTTGGAGCACAGCGTCGGCGATGGCCATCTATAAGTCATGCCAGATCGGATGAGTAAACAGGCATGGGTAAAAGTAGCGAGGGAAACGCACGCCGTCGACGGTGGAAGTGCCCCGTCCGAGCTCGTCGAGAATGACGAGGCTCTTCGACGTGGCCGTCTTGAGAATCTCGTTGGTCTCCGTCATTTCGACCATGAACGTGGCGCGGCCGCGCGCCACCTCGTCCGAGGCTCGACTGCGTATCAGCCGACGTGCTCCACCAACAGGCAAATGAGCGACCTACCGCCCATACGGGTGATGATCCCATCACACATGCCGATCCTGGCGGCTTGCGCGGGGACGTACGACCCGATTTGAGCCATGATGGCGATCAAGGCTACCATTCGAACGGCAGAGCTTTTGCCGCCCATATTCGGACCCGTGATGATGACACTACGGGGGGAATCCCCGCCCATCATCAACGTATTGGGCACGAATGGGTCAGGCCTCAGTGTTTCCACCATCGGGTGACGGCCATCTACGATATCGAGAACGTCTTCGTCTGTGAATTCTGGTCGAACGTAGCCCTCTTGCAGCGCGATGTGCGCAAGGCTGAGGAGACAGTCTGCGACGGCCAATTTGTTAATGGCATCGCGTAGAAGCGAATAGTGGGACTGGGCGATTTCGGCCAAAAAGGAACTATAAGCTCTGTTTGCTTCTGCGGCCAGTAACTCCTTGTATCTCTCCCGCTCTTCCATCAGCCTTTTGACCTCGGGAGTATGGTATCGCCGATAGTATTTTGTGCTTGGTAGACCACATTAGAGACGGGTCTTGCCAGCTTTCACGCGTATTCACCTTGACACCAGCTCCCAGCTCACGGGAGGTTCTTTTTGTTCTGACTTCTTGAGCTCCACAATGAACTAGTGATAATAAGCAGCTGCATACATCGAGAGAAACGCAATGAACCTCCGTTCCAAGTATACATGTCCATTGGAGAGATGGCATCCTCAGAATTCTGCGGACTACGTTTTGGATCAGTGCTTGGATCATGATGAAGGGCAAAAGTACCATACTTTTCTTCAATTCCTCATCGAGCTCACTCTCGACGGTTTGAATCATCTGGACGGCTCGGGAATCAACGTGTGAATGACTGAGAGAGAACTCATACACTCACCAACGCAAAATCTGTAAGCTTTGGAAATCGCTCCGCATCTGACCACATTAATTCCTTCTTCCCTTCCGTCGCATTCTTGGGCGAAATTGCACCGAGATACTCCCGAATGGGGGATTTTATTTTCGGTAGAGCAAGGACTATCTCATTCAATAGTCTAGAGCGGAAGTCTCCCAAAGTCTCCTCCTCGAAGCCATCGAACGCCGTGCCAACTCTATTTAGGGCAGGCAGAAAAACGGCGAGCTCTTGAGGGGAACACTGTGAAAATATTGCACTAGTTGTTCAAAGGCCAAGGATGTAGAAATCTGACCTTGCCATACTGAATCCGACACAAACCCTTGGCAAGGTCCGGCAGCTTTTTCAAAGCTTGTCGAAGAGCAACCAGTTTGTCTGATGAACTCGCGATTATTTCCTCAATGGCGTCTATCCGTTCTTCGAGAAGCCTATACACCAGCATCCGTCATTTCTGTAAAGCAGATATGAGCTAAGCGCCTACCGCTTGTCTGTGAGTGGTCGGCCAACCCAACTCTTCAACAACCTGGCACCAAATTTGGTGGTCGTACGATCAAGCACCCAGATCAGAGATCCCTTGGTGGTATAGTCCGTTTGATTCTGGTATACTTCCCTACGGGCAGAGTCAAATTTGATCAAAGGGATAGTCGATTCACAAACAAATTCTCAAGTGTAGCGGCGTTCAAGAGCATTTGTGTCCTATCAGTGAATTTCGTGAAAAATCTAGCACCCAGGAAAGCATCCGCGATGTGGAACGACGATAGGTGGGTGATAGTGTGTGCCAGGGCAACCACCACTTGTTGGGGGAGGTTTGTGATAACTCCAAGTATGTGATCTGTAGAGTATCACCGACAAGTTCTCTGCTAATTCAGGGGATAACCCACTCATTGAAAGATCCCGAGAGTTTGCCTCAGTTGTTTTAGAATAAAAGTCCGACACAAAGTCAAATGCCGCAGAGAAGCCCATCTCATTCTTGTAGCGTTCAATCCGTATTTTCTGTTCGTGGTGGAGAGATCTAGATGGACACATTCAGCACGTACGTGGTAAATGATGGTAGTATTGACCCAGCAAAATGACGCAGGACTTTCTCAGTGAGTTTGCTCAGACCCTGTTCGGGAAGCAGCAACTCAGCTGGTCGAGTATGGACAAGCCGGGTCTAAATTGCTGTAAGCAAGATTGGTGTGCAACAACATGCGAGACTAACCTCCAGCTCAGAACGCATAATGATGTCTAGCCCACTCTACGTGAAAAGAAAGTCTCACAAAATTTTCCGAACGTACCATCAAATTCATCCCAAACTACATCTCCCGTGCTGGGTGTAATAGCAATCATGCTTATAGACACATGATCCTCAGAGGCGCTTCGGCTCGCGGGGACTTCTGTAAAGCAAACAAGCGGCGGAGCGGCGTGCCTTTCCAGATCATCAACAGATTCAAGCTCATCGACATATCTGTCAGCGGAGGTCACTACACGGGGAGTGCAAATGCTATCCATTGCCTTACGTCGTGGCCGTATACAGACGAGTCAGTCTTCTTTCAAAGAGGGTGTTCCGAGTATCACTGGCTTTCTTGAGTGCTGCGGTCTCAATCTGTTCGACAATTCCGACTTTGTGTCCTTGTGAGAGAAGCCTGATCCCGTGTAAGGCTCGTTGAGAGCGAGATAGTCGACGGCTCACTTTTTAAGATGTACATCACGACGGTGGACTGGGATCGAGGCGGTTAGCAAATTGCGGCGAGGATATGCGACGATGCCCAGTTCCTGGCTGGCAATCTGATGACGAAAATAAACAACGTCGACAATCCAATGGGGAACAATGTCACACCGTAGCACTCTCTTCATAGAAGTAGTATTTATATCCCAATTCAATCATCAAAACGACCCCTGGGTTATCCTTGATAAATTTCAACGACTGGAAATTTGAATGCAATTATAGTCAAAAGCAACATGCGATAGTCAGACGAACTTGCCTGCAACTCGGCCGGTGTATACGGCTGCCCGCTCGGCCCAAGGCCTTCCGTGTTCCCCTCACGTTGTGTAGAAGCTGAGACCCGCATTCTACCTCTGGCTTTCTTTGGCTTGTGAGAGAACACTTCCGTCACGTTTTTAAACGCTTCGTTAGAAACATCAGAGTCCTGGGCGTCTTCATGATCCTGGGCAGACTCTTCCTCGGTTGGCTGGGTCCCGGGATGTCTTTGACGCGTAAAAGAACTGTTCCCCACAAGCAGTACACGCTTGAAATCCTCGTGACGCCTCTTCTTGTCGTCCGCATTCCCAGCAATGGGTGTCTGCTCGGGGGATGGCGTACTGTGGAAGTGCCATTGTTCGGCAAGGGATTTCCTTTTTTCAACCCTCAACTTCTTAATAGGTGGATCTTCCAGTGTCAAGTCGATCGTGCTATCCTGGGAGTATTGTGAAGGCGACCGTTGTGTAAAAAAAGAAGAAATTCGGGGTTGTTTGTCTGTACAAGAAGGCCCGCTAGCTATCTTGCGCTTCATTATGACGAGCAGACGGTTACTTTGCTTCAAGGCAAAGGTCTTGTCCGGTCTACTACCCCTGCTACACGTGACGTCACATTAGTTGCTCACGTGGTCAATATTCAATATAGGTTTTTTTCGGGTACACCGATGGGCATGTTTTACTGTAGCGCGTTCTGTCGCATTCGGCCAAGCTTCGTCTCTCGTACATTTACCCATGTCTCTTGGACGCCTCAGCCATCATTCGCCTCACGAAGCTATGTGACCACACCTCAGGGAGACGCTCTAAGTTCGGAAACCAATCGTGCGTCCTTAGTTAACTCATTAACTTGGGCTGAGATCTATCTTCAGTTGCCCAGAAAACGTTGAAACGCTTTTGGAACACTGTCGGTATTGATACCAGAAACGATGGAATTGCCATCACATTGGACAAGCGCGCATTGAAAACGCCATCTGGCAACACATTATTGTTACCAGAGAACAAGCGTTTAGTGGCCACACTCATCGCCAATGAATGGGAAAATCAGGAAACGCTGTTAAAACCACATGCACTGCCAATGGTAGGTAATCTCGCTTGGTGCTAGAGAAGGAGTTGCACACTTTTTAGACATCCGTCGCATCCAGAGCTATTGACACCATGCGTGACGAGAAGACGCGCTTAGGTGTACGAGAAGCGCTGCTAGACTACCTCGACACAGACACTATATGGTACGTTAACACGCGCCAGGATCACTCTCGTTCTTACATGCATGTCAGTTTTCACCACGATGATCCTGAGCCCCTCGTCAAACTGCAGAAAGAACACTGGGATCCACTTCTCGAGTGGGCCAGAAGTACTTTTGATATTGAAATACACGTTCACCGATCCGTTTTATTTCACTCGCAACCCGAACGAACGCGACAGATTCTTGGCGATGTCTTGGCACAGTTGGACCCTTGGGAAATGGCAGGTATGTCATGTGCTGCGGAAAATGGTCCCGCAAGCTGAGCATGCTTTCATCCGAAGCGATGGAACGCGCCACCTATGCCACAAAATCGTTTCTCATTTCTCTGGCTCTTGTCAAGCGCCACTTGACGGCGCAGCAGGCAGCCCTTGCTGCACAAGTCGAGGTTGCAAGTCAGATAGAGAGGTGGGGTGAGGTAGAAGACTGTGAGTCCTGTCTTGTTTGGGCTTCAAGATTGCCTTTGCGTCTCCCCAAAGCTAGAACTGAGCAATCTTTTCACACAGCCCACGACGTAGATTATCACGATATCCGTCGGCAGTTAGGGAGTTCCGTTTGTTTGATCATCAGCACCCCCTGAAATGTGATCATTATTCAGCCACAATGTTTGCACACCTTTCGCATACTATCCGCCACTCCTTCCTCACTGCGTGCTTTGTTGACCTTGACTTTTCAGTCAAGTTGGATTCCAAACACTGGAACCGATGAGCCCGTATCATCGGTCTGTGTGGAAATATCACCATCTCCATCAAACTTTACGGTGGATTTCCAGAGGTTTCCCCCTATATTCCAAGTACATTCCCGCCTTCATTCCGGATCACTCTGACGCCTTCGCAGGCCTGACTGAATTAACTAGTGAATTCTGCCTGATTAATCTGGACTAGGGTTTACACTGCCTCCTGCGAAAGACATTCAGACGCCAACGCCTATGCAATAACAAGTTGCACAGATCTCCGCAGCAACGATACGGTTGCGCTTCACCCTACTTTCCTTCTTATTTTTGGAAGTTCAGGTCTCAGAGCACTTCCATGAGGCCTCTTGTCGTTTCCGCCTCGTTCGCAATTTGACTGTCTACTAAGACCGCCGATAACTCGTGATTAGTATGTGGTTGAGCATGACAGGCTCGATGGAATGCTGCCTTGGTTGTGTTGGCAGCATCGAGCCGGTACGCGGCCCACAGTCCGTCCCAGAAGCGAGACTGTACAAACCTATCTGGAGATCCTGTAATCTTTCCCCCGGTATACGGCGTCATTATAAATTCGTCCACTCAATTTCCTGGACAATGAAGCTGCTGGGAACGGGGAGAAGCTGCGCTTTCTCAGTTAACGACTGCTAAATTGAACTAACACATTTTTTGGGGGAGATTATCGTGATGATTTTACTTGTCAGCACAGCGTGCTCCGATGAGTGCCTGTGATCATGATGCGGTGCTTGATCTAATGAGAGACGATCCCCCCCGATGCTGTATTTCGCATCCCAACGCGAGAGAATTCGATGTTGTCATTGAGCGGAAGCCGCCCCCCGAGGGAAGGTGCGGTATTTCCCTGCTAGATTTCGATTCAGCGTGTTCCCTGTTGGAATAGTGGAATCTTCCAACAGGACTACCGTGTTCACCCGCGCTGTGATTGGATTGAATGCACAGCAGATGCGATGATGATCAGGTGGTTTCCCCATAGTAGCATTCCGGTTCCGATTTCTTGTATACAAGAAGGTTCTGTCATTACCAAGCTTTACAAACACGCCGCGATGACCGCTCGTTAGCACAATGCACAATGGGCGAGCTCAGTGCTCAACCCGATGGGCTTGACTTCGGAGTGCGAATTTGTATGGAACCTACTTCCACACTCCCTGAATGCGACAACCCTGCATACACCAGCTGTTATTGCGAAGAGAACATTTACTGGCTTATAAAACGATTTCTAACATCACAAGGTCAAGATCAGTGGGATATTTTTTCTGTATTTATCTCCAATACGGCAAGAACGGTGACTAAAATGAACGAGGTCTCCGCTAAAAATTAGCACTGAGAAGATCACACAGGTGGCATTGTGGAATCAGCGGGTGGGATCGCCAAGAGATGCGCCGATAATATGGGACTATCACGTCGTTTTAGCGCTACGCGAGCGCGGGCAAGTGTACAGCCAATCACAGAGTTACTATCTGACGAGCGACTTCAGTGGTACTTGGATTTATGATCTCGATACTTGTCTCCCCATCCCATGTCAGTGGAATGGTACGTAATTAATGGTCCAGTTTGTTCACCATTCCGTTCTGAATCATGGCTCTAGTATATGTTAGCCAGACCTTCCCACTAGGCGCTAACACGCCATCGCAGTATCAAAGGTGCGACAGATTGGAACAACTCGCCATGTCAGCAAACGCAATATTTGATCAGTCAGTTTAGGGTGATTCCTGGTGACGCGTATCTCGATAACTTTGCATCGGACAGATCTCACATGGTGAGCTCCCCCCTATTCCACGGGCACGGATTGTTTTCATCCTGATCGTTAAAGCGAACGAACGCAGCAGAGGAACCCCGGTATCTTTCCAGACCGCCGCCTTATCCTGTTATCTGTGGACCAAAAGCAGAGAAGGACGGAATTAGGAATAATCTTATGACCCATTTCGTTTCGATGAGTGGGGACGAACAAGGTTTTGGCGTGGTGATGATGGACTTGAGTGTGTTTGCGGCGTGGTGTGCGGAGCGCGTGACTTTGTGACAGTTGTCACGGGTGTAGTTGGTCACATGAGCCAAATCTTTTTTGACGATGACACTTTGAAAGTCGTCGACAAACAGCAGCCGTGTGTTCAACGTCGAGTCGTCATGAATTCTACTTGTTCTTCTTCTAGCATCAGTTTGAACGGCCACACACCAACTAATGGCTCAACCGCAGTTTCCATTCCCCAGCAATCTGAACTCACGGAAGGCGACGATGCGAACCTCTCAGTTGTATCTCCAGTCCTTGTATCTAACGGATATTCCCAGTGAGTATCCAACTCTTTCCTCTCATTTTCACCCGCCGATCGTCTCGGTGCCACTCCAGTGCACCGTACCAACTGCACAACGAAGAGATCGTAAACCACTTGTATCACGCAGGCTTTCAGACCGGTGTGGGTACCAGCCTTTTCTATCCACGGTACCCCCTGATCTCATATGACCTCAGAATTATGCAGATACGATCCTGGTAAGTATTTCCCTTCCTGCGAGCTGCCACCCGTTCCTGAACTCAACTAGCACGTTCATCAAAATTCCTACCGCCTCCATGCGATAATTTTGTCTCGTTCTCCATTTCTTGCCCACTTAATGTCCACGTCTCCACAGACAGGAGGGCAACGTGTAATATACGTACATCTTGATCACGAGCCCGAGGTCACGCACGAGGTATGTCTTTTGCGCACATTGGTCATGTTTCCGTTCATTTCCTCCGACCTGTGCGGCCATTGACCGAGCAGAAGTTGACCCGTGTCCGCAAACGCTCGTCGTTTCAAGACCGGCGATTATTATTCTCCCTGTCATATCCCCCTTCTTCGGATATTTGACGGAGTCTTCCTTCCTTCCTTGCCGTTAATTTTGACGCTGATTCATTCGATTTACAGGGTTTCGCCATAGGTATTGATTCAATGCGTCAGCAGTCTTATGTCGTTGATAATTTCCTAGCGCTGGGATACCTTTACTCTTCCGTGTCCATCAATTTGATTCGGCCCGAGAATGCACGAGGCGTTCTCGCGGCTGGGTGTTTGCTTGGTGGGATGGAGGATTTGTGTGGTTATGCATATGGAGCCTGCAGGCAGTTCACCAGTGTGGAAACGATTACGGAATGGCTTGAATTCGTTGACACTATGCCCGTGTCACCGGACGGCTCCCTCACCCCACAACAACCTCTGACGTCTGTGTTTGGAGAATACGCTCGCAGACTGCGAGAAGATGTCTTCCAGTTCCTTGTGGTCACGCTTCCCAACACTTTGGAAATACACTCGCCCGCAGGTTCCGAATCCGGCTCATCACAGGTTCACTCTGGCCGCGACACCTTGTTGCAGATATTCTCCCTCGTACCCTTTGACATGTTTAAGACGGCTGTGGAATCACCTACGTTCCAAATCGGTCCGTTTAGTAATCCTCACGATCGCGACACCATTTTTTTATTTATTTTTGTCACAGGTTCCGATCAATGTCGCTTTAAGTTTGCAAAGGATGCTATTGAGCTGAGAAAAAGGGGCATTGCGCGAGGACACGGATCGGAGGAGACAGTGGTGCTGGCGTTCGGCGGTGGCCATGGGAGTGGAAGTGCTGTTCACGTCACCCGAAAAATGCGCAAGCGGCCACTCTGGAAGGTCAACTCATGAAGCGACAGTTAGTGGCTCTTTGACAACCCATATTACGTGAAACCACACTGGCTGCATTTTGGCTCACCGTTTACATACTTGTTGAAATGATAACTCTCCAGGAGAGCACATTGCAAAAAAAACAAGCAACTTTGCTGGCGTCCAATTCCTGCTAGCGCTGTCTCATACCCCAGAATCGGAAGCCTCTCGGGAAGTACTAATTAACCTTTTCAGCGCTGACGCTTCATCGGCTAGTTGCAGCCTTGGCACTATGCAAGGGAGTTGATGCTATTGGCAGACAGCAATTTCTTTCTTTGCCTGAAGCTAATTCTGATTAGATCTCTCGGGACAAGCGCCGCGATCGATCAATAAACCGTGAACACACATCGAGGTCACGAGAGTAACGCTTCAAGGACCGCAACATGAACTGCCACTCAGCCAGACTTTTTTTTTCGTATATTAAGGCGTCCATTTTGCATGGGGTCTGACAACAAACCCCTCCTCAACATGTCCAGGTTCAACTTTGAGATCTACTTCACCGGCAGAGACGACCCTCGCAATGGGTGCATCGTCATCGGGGAAGACGAAAGGCCCGTCTTCTTCGAGTTCGAGACCGACTTGTTGTCCCCGTGCACGACGCGTACGACGGTACGTGTGTGTTTCTCGACGTCGTGCTGCCAAGCACCGTGCCCATCGTGCTGACCCCTTCTCTTTGCCTCGTTTCAGATCTGCAGCGACAGACGTCCGGTCGCCGCGTTTGATTGGGATGCACACGGCGATACCCTCGGTGTAGCCACCATCGGCGACAGAGAGTTCCCGATGGAACACCTCGTTCTCCCCGGTTCTTGCCCCACGTAAATATCTATACCGAGCGTCGCTCGCCCGACCTGAGCGCTGACCGCGTTTCGTTTCACCCAGCGCCCGCCGTTTCCAGGCAGCGAGTGATGGCCGGTTCTATGAATGGCGCCGCTCTTATCGCGATCCAAAGTCGTACGAGGTACGTACACACACATGATCCCCCCTCGGCGCGTGTCTTTTCGTCCCCCTCTCTCATCGTCGGTTTTGTTGCTCTTTTAGTTGTATGCGGCTCCCAACACCCCGCCCATCGCTGTGTATCGCCGATTCCCCCAAGCCACGCCTATTGGCCCCTCCCATGGGACCCTGGAGTACAACTTTACGGATGGGTTGTTTTTGCTGGAAGTACTGCTCGCGCTTAATCTCAACCGCTGGTTGGACTGGAATTCGGAATGAATCAAGATCGACGAAATAATACCGCTTATTTATATCCCATAGATTGTACGAGTACAGGGGTATGACGAGTATGACAGGAGTAAATCCAAATATCAATCAAGCAAACGAGTGCAACTTAAAAACCATGGAAGGGAAAAATGTTCACAATAAATCCAGCAATCAGGAATTAGAATTTCTGATAGCGCCAAGCATGCGCTCCAATCTTTCTTCGACAGTCCACTGCGAATCGGTATCAGAGTGGAAAGAATTCGGTGTGGAGTGGTCAGGAGATTGATTGAGATTAAAGTTGAACGAGCCGGCGTCCATCCCTTGAGAAAGATTTTCTATAAGGCGACCAATATGTGCGGACGAACTATAAAAAACCTAATCGCGAAACGTTGGTTCGCAAACACAATCATGACAAAGTCAGGAACTTACCTTGGTTTCAGGGCGGTATTTGCCCTGAGAAGTCCTTTTACGGGAGTTGATCGAAGAACTGCTACCTTTTGATGACGACCTGGCGTGTTCCTTGAAGAGCAACTGTACACTATCCCCATTCTCGCGCGTTGAATGATCTGATCCCATGCTGGTCCTGCTAGCAGGCAAGGAATCGATATCATCGTCCCTCAGGCCATTCACGATCTGCCTAAAAACGAAGTTAGACAATGGAGTTGTGGTCCATCACAAGCAAGGACTTACCAGATAGTCTCCCCATTGGCCATTTCGATTACTTCCACTGCGGGACCCTCCGGAACGGCTGTGCTATCGGGGTCGCGATCCATTCCCGCATCATCGACCACGGCACTTGTATGTTTGCTCTCACCAGAGTACATGTCATAGCTGGTCAAAAAAAGATTAGGACATCAAGTTTGAAAGGGGTAGATAATACCCACAGAGAGTCGTACGCGGAGTTTTGTTTCTCAGCTGTAGTATTCGAGGGAGGCGCTCGAAGCAGGGCCTCTGCCTGCGCGCCAATAGAGGTTATCAGTCCAGGCACCGGAGGCGGTCTCTCAGTAGAGAAACGGCGGCCGCCATTGGCTTTCGGAGGTGGCGGCGTCGGTGCTCGGTCATGTACAGAACGAGCCGATTGAGCAGAGGTCGCACTACCCGAACGGCGATGTCGTCGCGTCATTGCTTTCCGATTCACCTGACTCAGGTCCACCTTGGAACTTCGAAACTCCGAGGGGAAGATGAGTGTCCTTCGTATGACGGCAGCATTCTCAGGGATCTGATTGTGCTGGCGAGATTGACGAGGTTCCCCCGCTTTACGCACAGACAGCTTTCTCACAGTTTTGTCGTCTGTGCCGCTGGATGGGGGGTCGTCAACCGCAGCGGGTTGCGCTGAGCGACTCTGGTCCAAGTCACTGGGTTGGGTACTGGCAGTGGGAGGTGCGTTGACGGTTGTAGAAGGGGACGCTCCTGACCACGCCCAACCTGCCGCTCGAGAAACGGCGGTAGAGCGCGCAAGCAAGTCGTTGAGAGCGGCCTGATCGAGTCCAATTTTTGACGCCGCTTCGAAGAGTTGTTTCACCGCAGTGGAATCGACATTATTGGCGAGAACGGCCGAGGCGTCGAGACTGGGACGGGCACTCGCATCACCCGATGACGGATTCGGGGCTGCTGGAGGACTGGGGGATGCGACGTTTCCCCGAGCATGTCCTTGATGTGACGACGCTGTGGGTGAAGACGTGGTCGGAGAGCTTCGAGAATGCATGCTAGATTGACTATCTCCAGTGCTGTCTACCGTGCGAGGTTTTCGGAAGCGTGCCATCAATCCCTTGAAACCTGGGGCGGCCGATACAGGAGGGCTAGTCTTGAGTTTGATCAATTCAGTCGAACTACCAGCCCCAAATCTTGGTAACGGAAGGGTCGGTCGGCGACTGAGACCTTGTGCAGTAGTAGTCGACTGTCGTTGGATATCGAGAGGGAGAGGTGCGGCTTCCTCGCCACTTGGCACGCTTGGCTTCACTCTAAGTGTGTCCCTAAAACGTCTCATACGTTGAGTGATACCAAGCGAAGGTTGGGGGGTAACTGGAAGTGGCGAGGTCGAAACAGGCAGTGGGATCGTCTCGACACTGGTAGGCGCTGACAGCAGTCGAGGTTCAGATATTTGACTTGGGTCAATCTTTTTGCGAGACACAGATAGCGTCGATGCGTTCACATCCGAAAACTTTCTTCCGGGTGACTTCATGAGGGCTGCAGTAGCCGCATCCGCCTTGCGCCGGACTTCTTTGGCGAGCTCAATCTGGTCGATGGGAGTTGATCGAGGGCTTCGCATGGACTGCGATCGCTGCGGAAGTGGACCAGGAGACAAGCCCGTTTCGGAGCATAGTTGGTGTGCACTCAAAGGAATTTCGACATCTTCGGGGGATAGAATGGCTTCCACAGTGGGTGAAATGTGGGTGGATGAGGAGTCCGACCTCATTATCGGAGGTACGACGAGGTGATCCGAACCATCGTTTCCAAAGCCCAAAGCACGTGCAAGATCTCGGTTTCTTCGAGTTGTAGGAGAGAGCTCTGGTTGAGCAGTGTCTTCTACTTTGGTGTCTATGTGAATGAGGGGTATGCTATCCACCACCGACTCTAGCAGTGCGCTGGCTTTCGCATTATTATCCAAGGCAGGAGATCGCCGACCGACAGGACCATTTTGAGTCGGCGTTGGACTCATGACCTACGCAGTATATCAGTGCCTGTTGTGCCATTAGGCGAAAGAACGTACCCGGCCATTGGTCGAATAATTCGACTGAGAGGTAGACGGGCGTCGCCTACGCAATGAATTCGACCTCTCACGAGTATCGGGAAAGGTGGCTTTGTGGAGTGCAGCTCCAACAAGCTTATCCTGTATTGCGACGAAGTCGGATTTCGTAAGTCCGGCGTAACGCCGGATTATTCCCTCGAAATCGCATTCGTCTTGAGAGCTGGGCGTCCAGGAATTTGACTTGTCAAGACCACACCATGTGGGTGTCTGGCCGGCAGAACCATTGAAAATATCCAGAGCACCGCCAATTTTCTGACCAGCTTCCCAAGAATGGTAGCTCGAACCTGTAGACTCTAACGAAGAGCGAGAAGAGTTCGCGATGGGTGACAAAGAAAGTTGTGAGATGCCGTAAGAATAGTTTGAAGGAGATTTGAACTTGGAGGAACGAGTGACACTGCTATTGGAGTCGGGAGAAGAGAATGTAGGAGATGCTGCATTGCGTGTCTGCGTTGGAGTCAAGGATCGAACACCACGACTGCCAAAAGACAGTGTGGATCCAAAGTCATGGGTGGACAAGCTAGACGACGCATGAGAATCTGCAGGATTAGCTGGATTGTTCCATTTCGCTGCGTTCACCATTTGAGGAGCACCGGGAGGCTCGGGTGGCACTGAGGAGCGTAGGGACCTTGTGGGTGATTTAGAACGGTCCACGTTAATCTGAACGTCTGTTTCAGTGCTCTGACTGCCGCTCCTGCTATGCGTTGGTCGGGTCTCGGACTTGACTCGAGCTTTCTCGGGGCTCGCTGAGCCCCCGACAGTCCAGGTTATATTTGAAGGTGTGCTGGGTCGAGAGGAAACGGTCATCGGCTGGAACGCAGCTCCTGACAATGGAGATATTGGTCGACGTCGAATGAATACGGATGATGTTACTGAGCCTTCTTGCTCAGTGCCACTCGTGCTATCACGTTGAGCGTCTGGCGTATGTCTTCCACTATTGCTCCGTGATAAATAGGAATTGATTGTTGGATGGGTCTGAGGAGAAGTGGGACGAGGGGTACTCCGGGATGCATCGGAGCCTCGCTTGAGCAAACCGGACGAGATGGAGGGATGTGCACTCTGTCCATTGGGCGATGATGCGCGTGGCGTTGTAGAATGAGAGCGAATGTCCTCGGTGTCGAGCGATGACTCACGCGGTGTCATGGGTCGGGGCATCCCTGGGATGTATCCTGGCAGACGAGGAGTGGGTGAAGTTGTACCAGGACGACCGTACGGAACGGGAGATAGCCGTTGAGTATCCGACTCTATGATAACTTGCTCGTCGGCTGATATTGCGGTGCCTGCCTCATAGTCGGAAGATGATCGGTAGTGAGTAAGCTGATTTGCAGACCACGCGTAAGAAGCATATGAATGTGCAGAAGCTTTATGTCTTACCGATACACCTGGTTCCTGTGATTCCTTTGTATCGTTCGCCACGCGAGTTCGCGGCATGACAATCTCGTCTTCAGCTTCCTCTTCAAACTCCTGGATGACCTGGGCCAACGCAGCAGAAGCTCGTTTCGAAAGACGAATGCCACTACCATTATCTACGCTAGATTGTGGCAGCAAGTCCTCGTTGGAAGATATGAGGGAGGCTGTGCGCGCAACAGGTGTCTTGTCATTAGGGCTAGAGGGTGGAGATGTGGAACCCGCTCCGTCTGGGGTGGTGGGTCGTAGGCTGTCAACGGAGTTGAGAGAGGTCTCCTCTCTCAAACTTTGGCTCGACTCGGTGTGAGTAATCGACACCGCACTTCGATGCGTCTTCTGCGAGATTGTGCGAAGGTATCCGTAATCCCGAATGCGCCCTGAGGAGAAGAGGTTGTTGCTATACCGCTTGGTAGATCGGGGCGATGAAGTGACAGAAGACGCAGGGTAGGTGGTGGAAGCGGTATTGCTCGAGAGATGTGAAGAGCGCTCGGGAGTATAGTCGGAGTCTATGCTTGCCTCGCTGGTGCCGCTTGCGTTGGAATCGCCTCCGTTTAGGTGAGTGGAGGATGTAATATGCTTCGAACGTATGCGACCAAAGGTCTGTAATATCATATCCTCCTCGACCTCTGAGATTTGGTTTGGTGCACCCTTGGCTCTCTGCTCGGCGAATTTGAGTTTGAGATCGACCAGGGAGACTGGGTCGCCGGACGAGGTGCGAAGAAGGGTGAACCGGCGTGCTAGTCTGTGATCGTGTTATGAGAGAGACCATTTGAAGTAAACTGGCGAGAGACACACTTTGGAAGGATGAGGGAAGTGCGAAAAGTGTCGGCAGAAGGGAGCGCAGGCAAATGTTCGTCTTCAAGGAAGGCGCCGTTGTGAAGGAGGGGAAAAGCCCTAGTAGGGTCGGACTTTTTGCTGTCGTGGTGCAGGGTCGGAGGAGGTGTAAGATCGAGAATGAGGAAGGATGTGATACACGCAAATTAGCGAGGAACACACCGAAGACGGTTCATGTGAGTGAGCGGTTTCCCTCGTTTTGAACACGTTGGTGACCAGGGAGGCGACTCTGATTAGATCTCGGGTTCCGCAATATTTGGGAAATGACAGGCAACGTGTTGAACACGAGTTGAGGAGCTTACGGAACAAGTCTGAATCTTGGGCGCAGACGTGGTGTACCTTGGGATAAGCTTCAACTTCGCGGGCCTAGAGGTGAGATTTTGGTATCGCCCAAGATACGAGCGACGAGCTCGACGTTCCGCGTGACGGCGGGCGCACTGCACTGCGGCACCTTGCCTGATCGCTTCCGTGTTTAGTTCCAGCGCTGCATTGCGCGTGGCACGTGCTCTCGTTTGGCTGGTCGTCAACCACACAGTACTACTACTAGCACGACTCGATGTTCCCCTCCCCATGGGGGGAACACATATATCAGCAAACACCTGTTTCACCACCCTCGTGTTCTGCATTTTTATCTTAGGAGTTCCGAGGATGCCTCCAGTCACCCATAACCAATTTTTCCTGTGCCGGAGCCATTGTCGCGGAACCGGCTGCCTTGAAAAAGACACAATAAGAATAAGCCTGGACAAAGTCCGCTTGCTCTTTCAATCTGCCGTTTTCAGCTGCATAGCACCATAAACTCTCATGCTTCGTCCCGCTCATGCCGTCGTCGCCATCAGGACACTATTTATCTTGCTCTTATCAAAACATATTCCTGAGAAAGATGTGAAATTCAAGCACGAGATAGTACAAACGAGCCTTAGATCTGATGGTTCCCGAAACGCCAGAGTATACATATCTCATCCGTGGAGAGGTCCTTCGTGAATCTGCTGACTGGTGACGCAACGTTACATGGCATGTCTGTAGTTTCGGCAGGAGATCGGATTCACCGAAAAAGAAACCAGGGACAACTCACTTCTTTGTATACTCCTTCGCGGTAGCCAAAAACTTGGCTTTATCCGTCTTTAGTAGCTAAACAATTGTGTTTAACTCACGGTCCAAGAAGAAAAGCCCCGAGGACGTACTGCAGCAATGTCGGGGTCATACGGGTCATCAGGACTGGGGTTATTCAATTTTTCTTGGACGATCGCGAGGACTGAAAGTCTTGTTTGCAACCGGAACAGCAACAGGGGAATAGAACTTACCGGTTGACAAGGTGATCGATGGTTTCCACTGATGACAGACAATGAGCCCAAATTAAACAGGTTATGTTCACAAAGTGTAGAAATCTGTGCACTCACATCATCTCGGAGGATAGGAACACAGATATTGCCTTCTTCGTTGATGCCGGGATGATAGACCTTAGTCTGGAACACTACCTGACAGACGAAGGGCATCAGGTACGTAATTCAATGAGGATATCAGTGAAGATGGGGAAACATGCAACGTGTTGGGGCGGAGAACACCAAAACCATTGTTGAGTGGGATATATAACGTACATTTGGCGCCTTGAAAGGGAAATTGGACGGAAGCTCGAGTTTGAAGCGAAACGTTCCACCTTTGTATGGGCTATCGGACTTGATTGCCAGTGAATGTCAGTTTGTCAAAGATGACGGTAAAGACGACCAGGCTTACCGCGCCCTTGATGGTGCAGCTCCAGACAAACAAATTGTCTTCTTCTGGTTCTACCGATACACCCTATGCAAATGGGTGGGTTAGCAGTGTAATCGCACGGTCGCATCGGTGCAGTACGTACATCAATGGGCTTCTCGATAATGTCTTTCAGTTCCTACTAAACGGTGAGCCACATAATCTTTGCAGTCAGGGACGTCGGACAGCACTTTCTGGATGCGCCTAGAGTCGTGTCATTGATTCAAGGGGTGCTCATTTCCGAGAAAGAACGGAACCCACCGCAGGGCAGTCATTATAAGTGGTTAAAGCTCTGAGAAGCGCCTACACAGGGTGATAAATCACGTGCTCTGCATGATATCCTCCCAGTAGTCCATTTCAGTGGTCCCCGTGTCAAGGGTCCTCCTTGTATCTACGAGTACTCTCAATCTCCGCCATTACTATTGACCAATTGCATTGAAGTCCCTGAGGCTTTTTGTCAGCAACGGGTATCTTTGAAGCGATCACGTCTTGATGCAGTTATCCGAACGCCACCAATATTAACGTCTATCTAAGTATCGAGCTCAAGATCCTAGGAGATCCGCCGCGGCCTTTCCAGACAGGCTTTGATCGTCGGGTATGTCCAAAACTTTGTGATTACGGCGTTCTACTAATAAGGAGTAAGGAGTACACGTTTTCAATCGATCTGGCTAATCCCGACGGATGACAAGATGGTAAGTATACCCGATTCATGTATGATACGGTGATCTTCTTTGGACAGCTAGTACGAGTTGAGCACCACCCATGATGAACGCGTATCAATCACGTGATCAAAGTAAAACCCCCAGCGTCCACTGATTTTGCTCTAGCCGTCATGCCATCGCCTTCAGAGTCGTCGCGACCATCAACACCGACCGTTTACCCCACAAAGAAACGTAAAGTCGCACCACCCCTCCCAGAGCCATCACCCGCACCCTCCGACAACAACGCCAACCCCGCAGCCAACGTTGTCCTCCCCGCCCGCCATGACCTCTTCTCGCGTCCACGTCTCACGATCTCCCGCTTCCCTACCTTTCCAGACACACCCGGTGTCATCTACCACATCACAGAACAACTCGCCATGAATAGGATTGGCTTTCGCTACCTCCCTGCGGGCGTCGCGCCACCCGGGTCCACCTTGCCCTGTCGTACCATCGAGAGCGCGCCACCGCACTTTCGCGTGAGTTGGGAGGATCGCAGTACGTTCGTCAAGGTCACCACCGACGGGCTCGGACTCCTCGGCGAACGCGGGTTCAGGGGTGCCCGTTGCAATGCACCTGTCAGAGACGGTGCATGGTACTTGGAGGTACGTATCGAGTGCGGTGGGGGCGATCGTCCACCGGATCCTCCAGACGCCAACATGCGTGAGGGAAGCCACGTCCGTCTTGGCTGGGCGCGGCGCGAGGCACCTCTTAACGCACCTGTCGGGCTCGATGGCTACTCCTATGGGTTACGGGACAAGACCGGTGATAAAGTGACATTATCCCACCCACGACCGTATGGTCGCCCTTTTCGCACAGGGGACGTCATCGGGATGTACATCTTCTTGCCACCGAGGCGAAAGCCGAATCTTGCAGATCCCCATGACCCCGCGCACTTGAAACGGGAGCGCATTGCCATCGAATTCAAAGGTCAAGAATACTTTGAGAGCCTCGAGTACCCTCAAAGCAAGGAAATGATAAAACTCATGGAATTCTCCACCAAAGCATCAGCTTCAGTTTCTTTACCATCGGCCCTTCCCAATAAGAAAGCATCGGGTGCTAAAAGTTTACCAGAGCGCAAAGCACCCGGAATAGAAACACCCGTCTTACGGCCTCTTCCCGAGCTCAAAGGATCACATGTCGCGTATTTTGTGAACGGCGAATGTCAAGGCATCGCATTTCGTGATCTCTACGATTATCTCCCACTACCCACGACGCCCGCATCACGGAAGAAGGACAAGGAGAGCTCAAAGAAGCGTCCTAAAGAAGGCGCTCCGCGGGAACACAAGGAGAATCCGTTTGATGACGGGACCCTCGGTTATTATCCGTTCATATCTTTGTTCAATTTTGCGCGGGTGAGGATTAATCCCGGCCCCGATTTCGAATTCGCGCCACCCCCTGACATCGAGGCCTTTCTTCGGAGTTCATCTGGAGAGGACGTAAAGCCCTCGTCGCAACGCACCTGGCGGCCGATGTGCGAGCGTTACCCCGAGTTCATGCAGGAACAATGGGACTTTGACGCCAGAGAAGAGGAAGAAGCGAAAGTCGAGGCAGCATCATGGGCCGAGAGGGAGAAAGCAGAGACAGAAAAGAAGACCCAGAGAGAACTGCGGAGACAACAAAACGCAGCCAAGAAACGCGCAAGGGAAGCGGAGCTGCGTGGGGCATCTGTTCACGCCGCTTCTCCTCTTCGAGAAGCATCTACTGCAGAGGACGAATCTGCTGCTGTGATGGACGATCGATTCGGACCGTCCGTGTCGGCTCTGCTCGCCCCTGTACTCCCGGAGGATATCGACCAGGCACATTCGCCTGCTCCCACCGCTGCGTCTAGCGTTGACTACCACCATATTCCGGAGACAGAAAGTGGATACAATTCGGAGACATTGGAAGGAACGGGCGAGGGTGAGGGAGAACAAGAGGGAGATGTAGAGATAGACGATGGCGAGGAAGTCATGAACATGCCTATTGTGGATATAGATCTGAGCGATGTGCTATAAAATTCATTTGTTGTGAGCACAGGAAAGTTGGCAGCGACATTGCTTGAAGTCAGGAGAGGATGCAAGATCTGTGAGGACTACTGGGTAACTGCGGAAACGTTGACTACATTCACTCTTCTGCTACCACGTAAGAAAGCATACAGGAACAGCAACAATACATACAAGCAACTAGGAAAGCCACACGAACATCACAGCATTACCTTACTGCCCAGCCACCCATTGGGGAGGAGGGGCTCGAATTTTGTACCTGCAGACATTGAAGTTCCACCAAAACACAAACTATTGAGCAAAGACGTACCCAACACTCTCACCCAACCCCTTTCCTTTTTCTACCCGAATGTCGAACACCATGTCTCCCGTGTTTCGGTCCCACCAAACCGCACACCAGTTTCGTCGCCCCATGATAACCTTGTTTTTGTCACGCGTCGTGCCGTCAGGGTCGTGAGTGAAGAGTGGGACCTGGGAGACGATCGTAAGTAACGACAAAGTAGACCGCAAAAATCCTTGAACCATGATTTCGTCTGTGTCAGCGTGATGTAGCGTCTTGTGTGTCTTGCAGGCCAGCGTGGACACCATGGCAATGACCGCGATAGGGGGTCTACGAAATTAATTGTCAAATGTGTGTGGACAAGGGTAGATGTGACGCACGGAGTATTGACTATCGCACTTGTAATGACATTGAGCATGTACCGGTAGTCCGTCGCAGGGGGGATTTCCGCGGTGTTCCCACTCCCCCCAATCTGGCGAGGAAGGGTCTTGAAAGCACCTACAGCAGCACAGTGTACGTCCCCCGAAAGGAAAGTGATGCGGAGGCGTTTCCTCCTTGAAATGCCCTGAAGCTGTTGAACGAACCAATTTCGTTCTTGCTATCAGTAGATCAATCATCGTCTATTGACTCGAGCGACGACTGTCGTCCATACCTTGTGGGTCTTCGCAGTCCAGTGGTCATTCTGGACGGAGTACAACATCGCTTTAGAAAAAAAACCCTTGGCGATTAAAAATCGCTTACCATGTCGTCAAGTAGCTCCGCCTCTCCATTGAATTTATTTATGAACCCAGTTAGAGCGTGACCACTACGAGCAATCGCTGTTAGAGGGTTATACTTAGAGTCCAAAGCTTCCTCCATAAACACCATGCGTGGGTAGGCAATAGGAATGCCTGGGGGCACGGGATCAGCAAAGTTTACAGGCGCAGGATAGAATAAATGCACCAAGTTGTATAATCAGATGCTCCACGTGAGGAGGTAGCTGATCGATGGCATCCATCGCTTTCTTGTACTCTTCACTGCTACAGACCCTATCCTTCCTCCTCTCTGCACTTCGTGAAAGTGAGACGGAGGTGAAACCAGGGGAAACGACGGACTTACCGACAATCCAGCATCAGGATCCATATGTTCGGTCCCAAGTATGAAAGACACGAGTGCGAAGGTAAACCAATATATGGTCCACGAGTGCCAAGGATCAGAGATTTAAAGGGATGGGCACCCCGACGGTCGTCCAACCCATCAACGTACGCTAGCATAGCTTGTCAATAAGTAGGGCTGCGAGGACCGGAATAACAGCCGCACGGTTGATGAAGCACTGGAATAGCAGATAGAAGAAATACCCTCGGGAGCCAATACTGCAGGGGAGATAAACCGGTGAAAAAAAAATCTGGCAAACAACGTACGCAACGAAAACCGGCGAGGATTGCAGATCTTCGGGATCTGTAAGTCGCCTGAGTGAGTTGCACTCGGACGATAACAGCAAGTTGCGTACAGCTCCCATATCCGTCAATCTTGACGAAGAACATGAGAGAAATAAAATGATACACAAAACAGACGTACCAAATCTGGTGAGCGACAAGTTAGCAAAAAAATGCAAAGGAGAGTCGGATCGGAGAGTGCTTACCATGATCATCTAGGGTAAGGGTCTAAAATGAGAGGCAGTGACGAGTGTATTCAAACACTCACCACACATGTTCAGCATTGGTCTGGCGGAGCAAATTGGGTCAGTTGGAAGAGTCGACCAAGTTAAAAGGGCTCACATGGAACTGTTAGCTCTTGCAAATGCGCCATTCCTAAAGCAAGCGCAATAATGGTTGAAGAGGAAGCGATCGATACACGCCGACATCTCGGGAGACACAGTATATGTCAATTTTGCCGGTGAATTCGGATGGTGGACCCAGTCTTGCATTTCTGGCTCTCTTGTTAATCTTTCCAGGATGTCAATGTCGGTCTCGTTCGCTGAGTGGAGACTTACGAGTCGCAATAGAGCTGATCTCCACCTCCAACCAACACGTGAAATGGTTCCTTGGCATGTTCCCGAAGCAAGTCAAACCACATTGGATCGTAACCACTCTTATACCCCGGACCCTTGAATTCTTCTTGGTTAACGCCAGAACTGAACCCATTACACTTGGGCGAACCAGGAACGATTAGATCCCGAGTATGTGAAGTACAATATCTAGCACGCACAGAGTAGGTAGCCCAGCGCATGTTTTGACTCAAGGCTGGTACGAAATAAGATAACTGCACACTATTATTGATACTATACTTGATGCATAGCTCGACGTTCCCCAATGGTACCTGTATTGGGAACCTCCAGAAGGTGAACGTTCTAGGCAGAGTCATTCGACTGTTCATGCAGAAGAAGTTGGCACCTACCCTCCGTTCCCTGCATAGACGTATATCTCCTGGCCAGTCACGCGTTTTGTTTGTTCGCCGATTCCGCCGAGTTTCGCTTTGTAATCGCCATAACCAAGACCCTCATTGGCAGATACTGGCGAGGCCGGGGAAACAGCGGTAGAATGGGGATCGGCTGGGTGGGGACCGAGGTCATAGGATAGCCCAGCACCTTGCTGGCTTGCTGCCTGTTCATCGGAGTCCCATAGATAGGTCAGGATCGGGTGAGGCTCATAGGAGGACCCGGAATCGGCAGCTATCAAGGTGTTAGCAGAACCACAATCGGCTTGGGCATGCACGACATAAGTACGCACTGACTATCATCGCGGCACCGTGCCAGACGCCGTTTTCGTCTACGGTATCATAGCGCAGTAGAGGGCCGACCATGAACTGAAGGTATGGGTCTGTGCGTGGGGCTCTTTGCATCCTGGCACGTTCGGCAGCGGGCAGCTGCGCCATGTAAGCGGACTGGGTCCGCACGATTGAAGGGGCTGATTCTGAACGACCATGACCCCTCTTTGAGTCGCTGGACGAACGTTGGAGATATGTTGAGCGCGGTGGAAGAGGGGGAGGGCCAGCTCGCGGGATGGGTGGCCCGCCAGCAAGTTCGCCGTCTGGTAGGGGCCCGACCTCTTGCACTGGAACAAATCTGCCATCTGGGCCTCTTTGGCCCTGCAATTGGTAGTAATAATCGTCCTAAGTCGATAGGTTAGTTGCCTCGTGTACTATATGATGATCGTCGGTGGAGATGCCTACTTGCTGCGCTCTTCTCTGAGCGCGCCAACCAGTACTATCCATGCTGGTACGTTGAGACTTGCGACTGATGAAAGCTGTGATGGGAAGAGCAATACGAGCGCTGTCTTGTCTAATCCAGGATAGCCCCCTGAGCACTCAGGGGCGTCTGGATTGGATTAAACCAAGACTTATAAAATTTAGCTATCTAGTAGTTCAGCCAACATGTTCCACGACGCTCGTAACCAACTTTCCGTCCTTGACCACCGACTTGAGCATTTCGGGTACAGCTTGCTCCTGGAAAACTCCATCCTCTTCTCCTTCAATGGGCAAACTGACATTTATGGCACTACATTTGGCCGTCGTGATTTCGATACCGAGACACGTTTTCGAAAGGTAAATCTGGCCAGAATCCGTCGAATCCACCTGGATAGTCGGAGCCGTCCCCGTGATCTGAAGTTGGAATGATGGTGACTTGGTGATCGAAACAGAAGAGATCACGGATTCCACGAGCACAGACGTCTTTGTACAATTTACTGCGAGCGAGGGGCTCAGTTAAAGGCTCGGCTTGTGGCCCGCATTACTTACTCAGTGTGACGGCGTTAACCTTGCCCTTGACGAGAATGGTGCTGTTCTTGCATCCAAATAGGTTAACTGTCTGATTGATCTCAACGTCCGTCACCTCCAGTCCAGGCTGATCCTCTTGGTATTCCTGTCCACTACGCATGAGGGGGTGATTGTTTTTCTGGGGTGCTAACTCACAATCAACCATTTGTTACCTTCCAGCACAAACTTGGGGGGCTTCTTTCCCATAAGGGCAGCAGGCTTTGCAGGTTTTGTTGGTTTCTTGGTTACTGAAAGAACCATGTGAATATGGACTTCTGTTTCGAAGAGAACCGACACGAACGCCCAGAACTAGTGCTTTCCGGGACAACGCTACTTGCACGAAGAGCCGGATTCTTGTGCGTCATCTCGCTCTTGTCGACCTTTCTCAGGCCCTTGGTTACTTCTTCGCCGCGGTTCAACTCAGCGAACACTGCGGCGACACTTCCTGCCGCTGCCACTGGCGCCGGCGGTATGTTAGAAGGTGGGGGTGGTGGGGGTGGGGCAGGAGGTGGAGAAGTGTTTGCGGATGAAGGAGCTTTGTACTCCGAAACAGCGATTCCCTATTGTTGGATTAAGTGTCATGACCGACCAACGGAACGATGCGTGACTGACGCTGGCATTCCAAACCAGGCCCGTTGGATGGTGCTCAAGAACGTATCGTTTCGTTTCGTCCACGATGGCAGTGATCGTGCGGACCCATTCAGCATGGCGGGCATCCCTGGATGTAATCAATAGTTCATCACCCGGGATATTTGGTGCATGATCATACACACTTTTCCTTGAACTCTTTGAGAATCCTGTTGGAGTAATACATGGTCGATTCCTTGATTTCCGTAAGGAATTGCGCTGGCTTTGGTTCCTACGACGAAACGCCGGTGAGGCATGTCCCCCAGAACAATTGAGCACTCACAACGGTAATCCAACCAACGCACACCGCACATTCAGCAACAGCGGTAAGGTGATTGAACCATTCTCTTTCCTTTCTGTTGGCTTCCTTGGCTCGGCTGACGGCTTCAACTGAGGTCTGCATTGGACTGAGCAATTCCTCGAAACCCTGCCGATCTGGCTTCTGACATGCTGCAGCCTTGAGCAATAGATCGCGCAGCTCCTGAATCGCTTGCGCAAGCAAGCCCACCTATCCGAAACAAAGTACGTCGGACGTGGTTATGAACACTGCTATATGAAAGACGCACTTGATCTACCAACACTTGTGGGGCAAAAGCAGCTGTGAGATCTACCAACGGCTTCAGCCTGGCTTCGATCACGATGGCATCAAAGGCCTGAACAGTGTGGGGTATCACTGTCTGGACTACGATCGCTGGTGGTGGGGGTGGGGGCGTAGGCGCAGTTACCGCCTGGGCATCGGCAAAGCTTGTGACGGTGCTAGTGCTGGGTCTCCTCGACTGAATAGCGTCGCCAATGTCTTCAAACCGAGAGGCAGCTGCCTCCAATCTGCAGCCGGCATCGTGGATGTGCAAATGGCGTGACAAGGACTAACTCACCGCTTGACTATGGTCGAGAGGGTGTACAACGTCGACTGGCCTATTGGTACTGACATGGTACAGATCTGTGTTGCGGACCCGTAGCCGTGTACTACTAGTGACGCGTACTGCGACCGGAGCGTTCCGTGCGCTCACATGACAGCGCTTGGCAACCATATCTAGTTCTCTCCCACTTCCTCCTTTGCGGCTCTAGCCTTGGCCTTCCTTTTCGCCTTCTTACGTCGTCGACGTTCTCTCTCATTTTGCCTGGCACGCTGAAAATCACCCTTTGAGAGACCCGGATTATACAATTTGTCCAACTGATCGTATGAAAAAGGGCATGAATTAGCACTTTTGTTGTATGGTTGTTTGGGGATATATTATGACACGCCTTTTCCAATAAATATCGTCTAGCCAGCATTCGGTTGGTGGTCAGAGAACGAGTCACCTGACACGCCACGCGAACGCCTGTGGGTCTATGAAGTAGCTGAACATTATTTTCCGTCTTGTTGATCGATTGTCCGCCCGGACCACTCCCTGCGCAAAATCAGTGCTGAGCACACTACGCAACTGTCGACATGTTCACCTCGGACAAATGACTCTTCTAGATCCTTTTCGTGCAATTCCGGGGTCTTTCGTTGCTTATGGGCTCTTTTAAGTGCCGAGAAGTTGCTAGGTATAACTGTGTTAAACGGAACAGCATTTTCTGGACGTCTTGCATGAGCCTCAGAAACAAGTGATTCGATGATGTGGACGATGACTCACGTTGTTCCATTTCGCTCGAGTTGACGTGCACGACGGCCTGATTGGTTGGGCGGCGGGTGTTTGATTGTTGAATTGTCTCCAATTTCCGTATTTTCTGTGATGCGCAGTCCTGCCAACGATGTCAGCAGTGGGGCCACGGGATGTTTTAATGTAAAGCCTACTCCAAGCTTCTTCTCCGGACGATGATTGGACCCTGGTAGCTTGAACCACGTTCCTCCGCAATGTTGAGGCAATATCCTTGGCCAGCTGAATCTTCATTTCCACTCGACACAGGTCGTTCTGAGCTACGTTATCCAAAGCCAATGTGTCTGTGCGCATTTGTATTTGGAAAGCTGTTTAAAATGTTGGCTTGCACGAGTGTTGACAGAGGTAGCAAGTGACCTTTCTGTATCAGTGCATCACCTGAGAAGAAGTTAAACAACAAGAAACAAAGAAAACGTCACATCACGTACCAGCAAAAGTCGAAGTGGATGCCCTGAGAAGGTCACGATAGGCTGAGCGAGCAGCCGCTCTGATGCTTGGTGAGACTGACATGACTGGTTGAGAAGAAGCCTTTCTCCTTCTGGCCAATTGGGTCCAGCGGACATTCCCGACGTAGATCTAAGATCTGTCCAATTGTGGTCGGCGCAAGACGCGCTCCTTTTTTGGACGCGACGCGTCTGCGTTTACTGGCCCATAAACACACCGAATCTTTCGACCCCCCAAAAAACGAGTAACGGACCAAAAATTCTAATTCCAAACCCTCCAGAGAAACAAAGGCAGATATGTAAGACCTCCGACAAAGTTTCAGGCTTATTCATTACATTTCGTATGAGACTATGGCCCAACTTTTGTAGTGTGCTCAAACATCCATTCTGACCGCGTTTTTCGTTCTTTGTGTGGCATAACAGCCCGTTCGAACTCCAAACTTACTACCACAAACGCTAGGACGATCAGTCCTTGTTTGTTGATCAATTACCTCTCGTGTGGTCCATATCTCAAATAACCCCTCACGTGACTTCCGCGAATTGAGTTTGTTGACTGCTCAACGCACCCTCGGAGTTTTAACACTTCTCTCCCTTCAACCACTACTATCTCTCGTGCAACTTTTCTGCCAACCTCTCATTCAAGTGGACACCCAACCTCTAGCAAGAACAGCAAGAACAATCGTCGATCCCGCTTTATATCTATCACCATGTCCACAAAGAAATCATCTGCCGCTGCAAAGACTACCAAGAAGACAGCCGCCCGAGCTTCCCCTACTCATCCCAGCTGGATTGAAATGATCAAAGTCAGTGTATTGCATCCCTAATACTCGAGCTACGTCGGCCCCCTTTTCTTTGGTGTGATACCACCGTTGGTTGCCACACATGTCCGCTTGTCCACCATCTTTCAGCAAAGGCAGGGCGGAGGGGACGCTCGTCTCCCCGTCTCGTTCTATATGTGGCTGACTTGGGACAATGGTTTTGGATACCGATATGCCGTTTGCTCGCTCTGAACTCGTGTCCCGATGGTGATTTTGACTCCTGACCTCGCTTGACCCAAAATAGGAGTGTATTATTGCGGGTCTTCCGGACTCGCGCCAGGGTGTCTCCCGCCCCCACATCAAGAAGTGCGCATTACCGACAAACAATTGTGTGATTTGTCTGCTAAGTGATGGCTTTAGATATGTCGAGGAGCAGTACAATCTCCAGATTGGCAATGCACAAAACACACAGTTGGCTCGTGCCATTACGACCGGTGCCGAGAAGGGCATCTTTGTGCTGCCCAAAGGTAGTCATACCCCCGTCCCGCCCAAGTATATATTGACGTAGGTTACTGTAGGCCCTGCGGGGAAGGTCAAGCTCCCTCCCAAGAACGCTAGACCCGTAGATACCTCAGCATCGAAGGAGGTCCGTGCACTTTTTACCACGTGACCCTATACTGATCTTTTTTAGAACAAGCCCGCCAGGGCTGCTGCACCCAAGGTCGCAACGAAGGGTCGACCTGCGAAGACTGCCACTGCGAAGGCGTCTACCGCTAGGTCTGCTGCTGCCAAGAAGGCTGTAGCGAAACCAAAGACCGCTACTACTGCCAGGGCCTTGGCTGCTAAGAAGGTAGCCGAAAGGAAAACTGAAGCTGCTAAAGCTTCGAAGCCCACTGCAGCCAGGGCCGCTGTTTCCAGAACTCCGAAGAAGGTCCTTGCTGGCAAGAAGGCTGCTCCCGCCAAGAAGACAACCGCTCCCTCGAAGCGAGGGGCTGCCAAGAAGGTCAGTGGCATTGGTATATGTCAAACATCGATACTCACGCTGCACAGACTATTACCGGGACAAGTGCTCCGTCCAAGGCGAAGGCTGCTGCGACCAAGAAGATGCCAGCGAGCAAGAAAGCTACTACTGGTAGGAAAGCTCCACCCAAGAAGTCTGCCAGAACCTCGACATAAGTGGGAGAGAGTTGAAGGTAAAAGTATCGCCTTGTCAATACGGTCAATAAGTTTCGCTCACACGTAGATTGTTTTCAAAGATTTCAATCCTTTCTTTTCTGTCTCGTAGTCCTACTCTCTTTGGGTTGGTCCTGCAATGTTGTACGTTTGCGATCCCTCGGTATGCTCGTCCCGTGCCACCATCTCGTTCTGTTTATTATTCTCTGCGCCTTATTTGGTATCCGTCCTGTGTTGTTCTTTTATTATCTAAACGAGTCCCTTCCGCGCCATGAAAACAAAGTATGTTTCGTCAACTGATTGCACGTGTTGAATTGCCACGGAGAGACTGAAAGGTCGTGTGACATTGTGGTACGACCGTGGGCCATGGCAATTTATGCGGGTCCAGGATGGAGGAGCACGTTGCGGCACATGTTTAGGAAAGCCTCTAAGGTCAAAATTCTACTGGATATCGTCTACTCGTGGTCCTACGTGCATGGGTATGGCATTAAATGTGGAGGTTTTCTAATGAAAAGTTGTAGCATATAGCTAGGGGCTTGTGTGAGGCACCGGCTAGCAGCTGAGACTGGATTGGGTTGCCGAGGACGTTGTGACCGGTCCAGCTGCCGATCATCCTCGCGTCACTCCACGGCCACGACGAGTTGCGACCAAGTACCTCTAGCCAGTTCTCCGTAATGTCAGCCCTGGCACGACAGCCGTACGAACATTCCTCGCGCTCTCGTGCTGCCTACCCCATCTTTCTCTCTCTGCCTCAAACTCTCTGGCTCCAAACTAAATGCGTCCTCCGTGGCCTGTTCGACGCATTCAGATGGGACATCGTCATACGGACAGCGTCGAGGTATAGTACCATCTCGTCTCCTTCTCGTCTCGCGTCCCCATCTTTCGTGCAGCGACCCTGAGATCCGGTCCAATCTACTCAAGTCTCTTCTACTCAACATGCTCTCACTGACCTCAACCTATACCTTTGACCTGATACTCCAACCGCTCGTCAACGACCACCCAAGCTGGTTCCACAGGAACGTGAGCTGGTTCTACACAGTGCTGTGGCTACTCCCGGTTGTTGGCGTCTCCTTCTACCTCAATGTCTGCACCAGGTTCCCACATTTCCCATTTGATAAGCTGCTCTGACATGGCGACACGTCCGTCCTTGCAGAGTTCGTGGTGCAACATCATTGCCAAGCGCGCCTTTGTCTTGCAATATGGGAATCGCGCACCACAGCAACCCGTAACCTACACAGGAATGCTGACTATGCTGGCAACGTCGGCGTACAGAGCAGTCATGGTGTTCACATCGGTCGTCGTATCCTTTGCTCTCAGTGCAATTCCGTACGGAGGTCCGTTGATAAGCTTTGCTTTCATGTGTTGGGTTGACGCGTGAGTATCACGTCAACCTTGACGTTCCCGAGCACGCGGTATTTATCACTCGTTGGTATAGGTATTACTGTTTCGAGTGAGCGGCGACTATTTGTTGCATCGTCGGAGCCCAAAAAGGTAGACTTATTGACGTGTCGACGTGCAGGTTCATCTGGATCGCCAGCGGCCTCTCTCTTTCTGGAAGGGTGCGATTTCTCGAAGAACGCTGGCCGTACTTTTTCGCATTTGGATTTCCTTCCGCGGCACTCTGCACATGGGGTAGTGGCCTCACAAACGCCGCTCTCTTTGCGTTGGTATTCCCTGCGGTACGTCTGCACACCGTCTTGGCGCCACCGCGGTGCACGGCAGAGCTGAGTTTCGTTGTAGTACATCATCATGGCTATGCACGCCCGGCCTATTCCCCAAGATCCGTTCAACCCACAAGCGTCTTTGGAGAAGAACGACATGGTGCGCTACCCCTCGCCATTCATCCCGGTTCGGCTGCCAATATTTGCCGCCGTGATATGGCTCAATGACCTGATCGCACATATTCTCAACGTCGGGGAGCCTCGTCACAAGAGACTACCTAGCAATTCGTCCGAGCGCGCCGAGGAAGGCGCGGGAATCGAGCTCCGTAGAGTTCCGCCTGCGGCGGGGCAGTTGGCACATCAACAGGTTCCCAGTCCATCCCGACCCGTCGAAAGTAACCCCGTCCGGAGATCCGGCCGGCGGAAGCGGGATTAGTGCAAGATCGATCGTCTCGTTGATCTCAAGCTTAGACGTCTCCGGCCTTTTTCATCATGCTGATCTTTGGACCCTTTGTTATACATACCCACGACCATTTGTTAAAGCGTATTCAACGTGACAAATTTTCTTTGCAGCGATTACTGAGTGAAAGAGAGATTTTTGGACGCGCAGACCCTGGTGCGTTGCCCGTGCGGGCGTGGAAACTTCACCCAAATCCTGCCCATTCGATGGTGTAGTATGTGACGGCGTTGTTGTCCTCGTCCCATTCGCACAACAAGTGAGCCTTTTTCGTGCCAGTCCCTAGTCGACCATGAGCAACAATCTCCATTGGCCGAAGGGGAGCTGTAGGAGACTCGATCACGGACGCAACAAAGTGGGAATGATATCGTAATGGATCCCCTAGCGATATAAGCGTATTGCGATAAAAAGCAAGTCAGGACAGACTGCTCATGGAAAGTGGCGGACGGAAATGCACAAAGGAGAACATACCAGGGTATACCAAGTATTCGCCACCGAATCTGATTCCGCCTCCCATGAAATAACCTTGTTCCCATAAATCTCGAAAGACAGCGCAGCGAGCGCGCTGGAGAGGTGTTTCTGGGTAATCCCATATGCCAGCGTTGCGTGCAACTGCGAGCGTGGTGAACGTATGAGTGGTCGATGCATACCAATCAAACGCGGACGACGCCCCCGGAACGTGTACCGTGTACGGTGTGGTCGAATTCCGCCCAAGGGCCACCGAACTATGCGAGGCGGTCGACGACTCGGTGGGATCGAGGACAGATTCGGTGATAGTGAGAGGCGTGGCGACACTCTGATTAACTTCAAGAGCGTTAGCTTTACCATGTGCTTTTCTTTCCTCTCTTTCTTTGCGTTTCGAGATGGCCTTCTCGGACATGGCGCGGTCAGGATGGAGGGCCTCCTTGGCGATGTGTTCCTCTGTCAAAGCGAGCTTCTCTTCGATCCTGCGGAGGCGCTCCGAGTCCCATTTGTCCAATTGGTCCGTGTTCGGATCGTGATGGGCATTCTGATCGTCCACTAATACCGCAAGCCCTGTGGTCAGAATAATCAGTGACGATTCGAACGCTAGCACGATCAGCGTTCTACCTTTTTCGACGAGTAGGACGACCTCCTCGGGCATCAACAAGAGGGGGACGCCTAGGAATACGTTTTGTTGCGACAGATGGGCGAGTGTACCAGCCAGGACGCCGCAGACGCGGTGGTGTGAACGTAATATCGCGATATCTGGTGGTCGTGATTAGAAGAATGAGAGGTCGTGAATGCGATGACTTGCCATCGATGTCCCATACATACGCTTTCTTGTTTGAGACGCGCAGTGGTACTATCGCCATTTTGTGATGAGGGTAAACGGTGGGTTCATCCGAGTCCGACCGGCTTCCGGCTCCGACAATTTTGCCAGCGCCGGCGTACTTCCTTGCCCCAGTCAAAGAGGAACATGCTGGAAATTGAAATCACAGGAAAAATCAATCGCATGATTCTGTTCTAACTCCGAGCTCAAGAACATCACGATCACTGTGGATACTTTGTTCGTTGCTTTCTGTTGCGAGATCTACCCGCACAATAGCGGCGAGCTCTCTCTATAACCATGGCAGCTTATACACAAGATGTCATCATGCTCCTGGGGGACTCCCTCACTCAAGGACCCACGGACCGAACTGGATTGGTCGAACGCCTGGCATGTATGCTCACCGTGGTGTGCACGCCAAACAAACTCTGAAGCATTATCTAGGTGTCTATGTTCGCAAGCTGGACGTGCTCAATCGCGGCTTCGGTGGGTATCAAACCGATTGGGCCATTCCAGTTCTTGAGCAGGTAATTTCCAAGAAAAATGTGTAATCGCTTTGATACGAAATGTCCTATAGGTTCTCGCGCGACAGCACGAGCAGCATCACGTACCCAAGGTGCAGTTGTTGATCCTTTGGTTCGGTGCCAATGATGCTGCGCCACCCCCGAAAGAGCAACATGTCCCGCACGACCGTTTCATGGCCAACCTTGTCCATCTCGTGAATATGGTCAGATCTCCGACGTCGACACACTACTCGCCCTATACCCGTCTCATTTTGATAACGCCACCACCCGTGAACACGCGCGATCGGACGGATCGCGATTTTGAGCTGACCAAGTCCTATGCGGAAGCTGTGAAGGAGGTGGGTGCGCGGGTGAGTGTGCCTGTGGTGGACGTGTGGACCGAGATTTCGGATGCTGCCGGACGCGATGAGCAGGCATGCAAGCGGTTCCTGTATGACGGCCTGCACCTGAACGCTGCGGGATATGAGGTGAAGTCCAAGGGCGCGCGCATCTCGGGAGAGACTTATATAGGGCACTGCAGATCGTCTTCAATTCGATCATGAAGATCATTGAGGAGAAATACCCGGAAATTCATTATGAGAAATTGCAGACTGTGTTCGCTCCGTATGTCAACCGTTCGAGTCTACCGTTCATTTGCTGATGGTCCGAAAGGTGGAATGAAGTGAATATAAATGATCCACGTCCCTCGCTGGCCAAGAGGCGTGCAATACAGTAGTATGATTTGTATCGTACGTACGTAGATGATGATACTGATACTTGCTGCTGTCGATCCGGAGCTTCCGTTCCGTCGCCGTTATTGTCTCGGACACGTGACCACTGAACTTGAACCAAAGAAAAGCCAAACAAAGGGCCTGAGACCTGAGACCTTTTGACTCCACTTGCGAGCAAGAGTCTGGCGAGCGCAGACTGGACGGGTATTTTTTTTTTTTTAAATCTAGGACTTCTTGGATAGGTGAGCAGAATCGCGCTCGAGGTGAAACCATCACTCATATCATTATGGCAGAGGGACCCACAATAGTTCACATTGAACCGCTTGGTAACCATTTTGTTCCGTTGTTCGAATTGCCGTGAGAGTCTACCAAGTGCACTACACTTCGCCAGGAAAACCCACACCCTTTCTTACTGACTTCCACATAATCCAGGCGCGGCCTCCTCCGCCCATTCATTCATTACACCCAAGGTAAATGTCACTCTCCTTCTCACCTAGCGTTGCTCTTGCGCTGTAAGCGAGACACGAGGCCGCGGTGTCAGTTCAGCCAACTTTGGCACACAATGGGTCTTTCAACCTCTGGTCCACACTTCCCTCACAAGCCTGTCCGGTGTCACTTACTGATTGCCATTTTGAACCCCTTTGGACAGCTTATTCTGGTCGTGATCAAAGCACATTCGAACCAAATTGGGGTGGGTATAAGTTTCATTCATGTTCAACTTCATCCCCTTCCAAGTTAACGGTCACTGACTGTTCTCTTCCTCTCTTGACGTCCACTGTCGAATCTCGTTCAACTCGATTACTCAAAATCTACCGTTCACGCGTCCAACGAATATCTTGCCTTCATGAAACATCTTACAGATCGCCGGTCGAACAAGAGACGCAAGGGAAATTACGACTATTCCTCAAGATCTTCAGTCATGAATTTCTTCTCTACTATTTCATCAGCCTCTTCGCATTATCTCAGCGCGCCTCTTGCGCCAATTCGCAAACGTAGTCAACAAAGCAAACGCCATGATGACCTTGACGATTTTCTCTCCTCGGACCTCGAACTTTCGTTCGCTTCTACCGTGTCTCTTAATTCTCCTTCCCGCGACTATGTAGATGTCACCGAGGACATCAGCCAAGACGACGCTATGGATATATCCCCCATGCCACCACGCAAACAACCCGTACAGTTTAGCAAGCCTACGACTCGACCTCGTGCCTACACGAGTGGTGCACGTATGTTTGGGCAGAACCTCAGCAATAACAATATTTCCAACAGTCCGATGCCTGATTCAATATCTGACTCTCAGTCTGGCTCGAAGCGCACTCAACGCACTGCCTTACCCGTCGGTTGGTTTTCCGCCAGACCACGCCCACAAGCATCAGAGGAGAACCTCTTTGCTCCTGTAAGCATCCATTCGTGTCAACTTTGGTATTGACTGACACGTCTCGCCAGCCCGTTGATACCGTGTCTCTTCCTTCGGAGGATGCGATGGATGTGGATCCTACTCCGGTAGCTCGTGAGGAAGTTTTGGGCTCGCCTTCGTCCTTGTCTGCTGCCCCCACAATCACAGGACTTGATACGTTCCACAGCACCGTATCTCTGGCTCAATTAGAGACACCCGGCGCTGGCGCTGGTCAGCCGAAGAACAGACGTTCTTTATCGCCCGACACCCTTAACTGCGTCGAACAAGATGAATTGTCCTCACCCCCTCCTTCGTCACCGTCCCAACACAAACTTCAGCGCATGGGAAGTGCAGCGTTGCTATCTCACTTTAACAAGCCAGGATTGCAGGGCCTCGGTGTCCCCTCGGGTATTAACAAGCGCCCCCGTCGCCCCATCTTCTCCGCTGTCACACCACCTGCAGAGGGTGTTCGTTCTGCGTATTTGGCAGTGGGGTCTGAAGAGTCGCCTTCGCAAGGTGCCACTCACACCAAGTTAGCCCTCTCCCGCCGCGTTGTTTCTGCAATGCTCCCACCCTCTGGCGGTGTCGACATGTCCGATGAATTTGACGGACCGGATATGTCTTCCCCTGCTCAGGCGTACATACAACGTCAGCAGACCAGGACCATCCGGCGTCGAGATGGGACAGAAGACTTTAGGCCTCTCACTGGTGCCAGCCCTATTGTAAAAAAGGAGGTGCAGGAAAGTCCCTCTGCGAAGTTCATGATGCCAGGGTTCGGTGACAACGAGTCGCTGGGCAAGATTCTCCCGTGTCACCGTGTTCGTGAAGACGGTTTGATGAGGATTGCGCCAAAGACTGTGAGTCATTGGTAACGATAAGTATATGCAACACTAAATGGCTCCTTGTAGTTTGATGCCCTGTTAGACGGCGCATACAACACTCAGATTGCTCAATTTATTGTTATCGATTGTCGCTTCGACTATGAATATAACGGTGGTCACGTCCCGGGTGCCATCAACGTAAATACTACGGCTGGAGTCGAAGAATTTTTTCTCGCGCAAAGCAGACCCAAACCGTGTGTCAGCGGTGATGTCTCAAAGAAGACGATTCTGGTCTTCCATTGCGAGTTCAGTGCTAAACGAGCTCCTACAATGTACAGTGTTTTCTCTCTTTTTGTCGCACAAGCCTGAAACGAAACGTGCGATAGCGCCAAACAGCTTCGCTCCAAAGATCGCGCGATGAACAACCACGTATATCCGAAGATTCACTACCCAGAGGTTTACATCCTGGAAGGCGGATATTGCGCGTATTACAAACATTCGTCGAACCGCTGCCAGCCTCAGGGTTACGTGACCATGGATGACCCTAGTCATGCGCTCTCTCGCCGTGAAGACCTGGACCAGTTCCGGAAAGCCAAGTTTGGTCGCACAAAATCCTACGCTTACGGCGATCTGGGCACCAAAGTCTCCGTCATTTCCCAACAGCAACAACCGCAATCGAAACGCAATGCCGCATCAGGCAGTTCTCAATTATATGCTGCCGCAAATGCTGCTCGTACCCGTCACAACGGGCTCTCCACTCTCACCGAGATTGGCAACTTCAGTATGACCGATGACGAAGAAACCGACATCGGTGATAGTCCGTGCCCTCCCCCGAACAAGGGTGTTTCATCGAAGGTCAAAAGACTAACTCGAGCACCCCTTGGGCGGGCAGAGACATTCGATGCTGCCCGCTTCGCCGCATATTGATGTTGGCCTCAATTGCATCCATCGATTGCTAACGCTCTCGATATGCTTAATATGGCGATTTCTTTGTTGAACATCCGTTGTCGGCCAAGCAAGCTATCCATCATCCCACTATACATTGGAGCTTATCAACTATTCTTCGACTACGCCTATCGCTACGACTGTTCTCGGCTCCTACAATGTTCATGTCTTGCATGGCATGACGCTCTACACGTTTGTTATGCACCAAGCCATCATTCAGCCTCGCCCCAAGTCCCACGCAATCCATCTCAAATCGTTGAAAGTGCCACTCGCATCATTCATCTATCCGAAATCATTATCTTCAACCTATAGCCAATCAAACCGCATTCAACGCTCCATTTGTTTGACCATCTCGCAATCAGGGTTCACCATGGCAAGCTCGCACAATCTGTCATTATACGTGCATTGGACGGTTGACTTGCCGCCATTTCCCACTATTTCTCTCATATATATCTAATGTTCCCATTTCTTATTTGTGGTGTATCTTGCGACAGCCAAGTTATTTATGTCCATCTGCGCCGAACAAGAATTACCTTCCTATCCACCTTGATCTACTTTTCCTCCTTTCTCGCATGCACACACATGTCGTTCCCCCTCCCCTCCCCGCTCTGATTTCATCGTGTTTCTACTTTGCATTGGACTCTCACATTTTCCTTTTTTTTCTTTTTGGAACGGCTGCAAGGCTGCTAGTGCGTACAGTTCGTTGCTTGGCGCATTCCTGTTATTGGTTCATAATTTGTTTTCGATTTACATGAAACTGGGTACGCACGGCGGTCGAAAACCACCTGCATCCGACGTTTAAAGGGGGGTATGTTTTCAGGCGCAACGAAAGCAATACTGGCTTGATGTCCGTTTCAGCTTTCGGAGTGCTTTGGTATTTTGAAACTTTGGGGCCTGTAGTGGACACAAGGTGAAACGATCTGACATGACCGTCCCTACTCAGTCACTAGACGTGCGCCAGAAGTTCATGCATTTCGGATAAGTGTCTGGAGTTGCAACGAGGGCAGACTACCGCGGGCGAAGCCCCCGACCATCGTACCATAGATCGATCAAGGTAGTGCTGAACCGCCACATGCTAACGAAACTATGGCGAGCCACCGCACACACTCGCTCGAGTCCGCGACGTCAGTTAGACCCGGCGGGAAAATTACTCAGGACTCGAGGCAGATTTCATATAGAAACAGTGTCCCAATGTGTCTGTCGTTTCGGGTCGCCCGTGAATGTCTAATGTCGTCAGACCCACCCATGCCGGACGTGAATGTATCATGCGAACAACGGTTACCTGGACCCCCGTCTGCATTGAGACTCCCTACAACGCAAGTTCCTGAACATCGTTTTCGTAAAAAACGGCGCTGCATATACTTTGCCGAACGACACACGCAAATCGACACACGCAAATCAGCAGGAGTCGATGCCAGTGATACCACCGCGACATGCAAAGGCAATGCGTCGAAGTCATGGCTGTACCGTCTGTGCAGCCGCTCGAACTTTCCTTGACTACAATTCGTCCACTAGAAATGTTTTGGATTCATTCAAAGTGGCTATATTCTGATAGTGAGGCGAGACAAGACAACAAAGCAAAGTACAGATTTTGATGAAGCTCACGAGAAAGCAACATCTAGGTCATGCTGAAGAAACAACGCCTCGGGGAAATATCTCGCTCGTACAGCTCTTCCACCAAAATACCGACCGTCCATTTCCCTTACCGTCTTCCAGGCTCCCGACGGCCCGGCGAACAGCACAAAAATGCGTACGGCCTCTTCCGAATTTGACGGAGGTGGATAGCAGAGATGGACAATGACCCGCTCGACCGTGCCGTTCTTTGAGCACTCGTCGCCTACAAGACCGGAGCTCAGAGAAGGAAAACAAGACAAATACGTGGTACGAACCAATTTCGTCGCGCAATTCGCCGTCATCAACGTCTTCGGGGCCAACCATATTGGTGAGTACGACCACCCGACTGGGTTCACCAAACCGTTCTCGATCCTCGCGTGCTCTCGTGTCTTCATTATCATTGATGATCTTTCCCATCTTTCCCATCTTAGAGCCGATCGCTGGTTTGCCATGAGCTTGACCCGCAGCCTTCTTGTTCCCTTTCCCACTCTTCGTTTGTGCGACTTGTTCGACTGTAAGTGCGTTGACGATGCCAGAACCATCCGCTCCTAGTCCCCGACCGTCTTTGTGACCCCATTTCGCCATGAGACGGGCGGCAAAACCATGGGGATCAGGCCTGTGAATGGTTGTATTTCAGTTGCCTGGATATACGAGGGCCCGACCAAGCTAACCTTTGAGGAGCACTCTGCTCTTCCGGAGCCGGTGGAGCGAGTGAATTGGTCGCAGAGTCGCCAGAGTTTGCACCTGCACCAGCAGCGAGCGCGCTCAATCTCGCAGCGATATTGGCCGCAGCCTTTACTTTTTCTTCAATCCTACTTGGCAATTGTCCAGGAGGAGGGGGTACGTTGCTAGGTGGAGCAAATGGGTTGTATGCCAGAGGCGGAGGAGATGGAGGTTCAGCAACACTGGAGGGCATTGATGGAGGCTGCAAAGGGGTGAATGGTGGAGCGGTAGGTCGGAGTCCCTGGCTCATGGCAACGCGACGCTGGTAAGCATCGTCTCCAGTCTCCGTAAGATCAACCGAAGCTGTTGCTGGTTCAGCTACGTCGTCTTCAGGAGGTACGTCAAGATCAGTTTCAGGGGCCGGCTCAGATACAGGCGGGACTGTGGCTTGGGTGGGTTGTCCTCCAGTGGTCAAGGCTAAACGTCGTTGGTATGCCTCTTCCCCAGACATGCTTGGGTCCATTTGTGTAGGGGATGGAGGAGCTGCTCCTTGCGACATGGCGAGACGACGCATATATGCATCCTCGCCAGACAAGTTTCGGTCCACAATAGTCGTCGGTGGATTAATGTTCCCAATGCCACGTGGACGATCATCATCCGCCCGAGACCATCGATCAAACGTAGTTTGGCCATCGAATCTCCCTGAAAAAGTCGTGAACAAAAACGGGGTCGTCAATGAAGGTCAACAAACCTGTCTTGCGAGGACGTTCATCTTCACTGCCCGAGTCCGTTTGATCGCTGCCTCGATCCATGGCATCCCGTACGCGCTTCTTCTCAGCGGCTCGCTCTGCTGCCCGTTCTATCTGATCACGTTGCTTCCAGAGCTTGTATTCATTGTAATCATTCGGTTTCAAAGGATCATACTGTTCCATGGCATCCCAAGCAACAATGGGCTGCGTGTTTTTACTCTGGACACAATTTATGAGCTGTGACGACTGGTTTGCTTCCTGACTCACTTTTTTTCCCTTCTTCTTACCACCTGCGCCACCAGGTGGCCCTTTGCGTTTTTTATGCGCTTTGAAGCCGTTGACGTCTTCATCGAGAACCATGGACGGTGGTTTGACTTTCTTGCCCCAACCCTCCTTTTTGCGCCATCCAGTGTTGGGTTCTTCCTTGGCATCCGTTTGATCATTGGCGGGTGTGACCAGTTCAGGTGGAGCGAATACGACGGCGGTGGCAGAGACGGTTGCGTTCGAATGGACGGGGTTACTCAGCATCGGAGGGGGTGCAGGCGTTGCTGTGAGGGGCAAAGTGGTCGCGCCGGGTGGGAGCCTCGGAGTCGCCTGTTTCGCCTTCACTTGGGTTCTGCGGACGGGTGCGAAGGCGAGTGCAGCGGACCAGCCTGGACGGCGGAGGGGTAGGAGGAACGCATGAAACGGTCATGATTGCGACACGGTCAATATTTTGGCTGTACATATCAAGGCGCAGGAGAGGAAGAGATACCAGCTATGGGTTTTCCTGCCACCAACCCTGATCCAGACCCAACTAATGTCTCCTCGACGATGGCGGTACTGTGCTGCCCTTCCGACGGGTGCGAAGGAACATTGAAAGGTTGAGGTTTCTCTGCTTGTTGAGTTTGAGCTGGTTGTGATTGGGGAGGAGGAGCAGGAACAGGAACAGGAGGAGCAGGAGCAGAGGAAGAGGAAAAGTTGAGAGTCGCCCCAGAGGAGAACTGGATTCCACCGTACAATCCACCTGCTCTGCTCGACATGACGAACAAAAGTCAAAAAACAATCGTGGGAATAAATAAATCTTATTGCTGACATAAACCTAAAAATATCTAAAAATCTAATGGCTGATGTACTGAAAGACAAAAGAAACTTCGGGCAGATCGACCTCTGCTCGGAGAAGGTCGTCGTGGTTGCCCCTCAACTCCGCGTTCGTAAAGTGGTTCCAGCTAGAATTGATGTCCATCAGCTCTCGTCGGTTGCCTTTGGCTCGGAACACCTACGTGCTCGCGTCGCCATATAACAAAGCACTACTCTTGATGGCCTGCTTCCCGTTCTTGCATCGTTTACATTTGAACGTGTCATGCGTATCGCACATCGTGTCCTCGTTGAACGTGAAGAGCTGTCTGAGGGCCTCGCGCGAGAAATGTCTCTCTGCATCCTCTTTCTCGTCCACAACGGCAGACGATAGGGCCTGCTTAGAAGCTTGACGTTGGTAGATCTTTTCTTCAATGGTCCCAGTAGAAATAAATCGATAGACGAAGCCTGTATGTCGGTCAATCACGACGCTTGGATGCACATCACCGTAACAGCTAGACGTACATTCTTTCTTCTGCCCATCACGCCACACACGGGCGAGAGCCTGCTGATCAGCAGCTGGATTCCAATCTGAAAACCACGTTCAGTCGCTGTTCGAGCATTTGCGATAGAAGATTGGACATGCCAGGATCAAACAAAATCAATCGATTCGCTCCAATAAGATTGATACCACATCCACCGGCTTTGGAACTGAGCAAGAATACGAACTCCTTCCCGTTCGGGTCGTTAAACTGATCGACGAGTTTTTGTCGCTTCGGGATTGTCATGGTCCCATCCAGTCGGAAGAACCCATACCTGATCCACGGCATGAAGAACCTCGATGAGAAAAACTCGATGCGACGCACTTTTTGCTTCGACACAATTTCTCAAATAGGTCGAGCGTCTGGGTATAATTACTGATGAGTACTATTTTATCGTTGGTAGTCGTTTTAATTTGATGGAGGAATCTATCGCAGTTAGCGGTACGTCAAGGCCACGGAGAAGGGTCGGTCACCTTTCCAGGACAATAAACTTGCCTCCCCAGGCACATCTCACGCTTGTGTCCTGGTGTCTGCTTCCATGCCTACCACCGCCACTTCTCATCTTCGAAGCACCCACGAATCCCTCAGGAATCAGTGTCTCTGAACCCCTGAGATCTTCCGGAAGGTTGAGTAATTCAGGATGATTGCATAGCTTCTTCAAGATATTAATGGCTTTCAACGGTTGTGATTCAGTACCGCGTAGCAAGGCCTTGATTTCTGGGGATGAAATGAAGAGGCGGTATAGGGAGAGTTGAAAGGAGGATAGCTTGCAAAACACGACATGTTCGTACTTGACGGGTACTTCGGGTGAGCTTACATGTCAGTGCCGGTTCCGTCGGATTCCAATGACACGGGAACATACAATACTTTGACAACAAATCGTTGGTACGCCTGATAATGAATTTCGTCACAAGGCTGCCGAGCTCCTTGAGTTTCTTCTCGGACTGCGCTTGTACCTCGGCCGACGAACTGGCATCGCGGCCCCGAATAATGGCATTCTCAAAGTTTTTCCTGAAGTCTTCGCGCGTTCCAAGGAAGTTGGGGTTCGCGAAATTGAGAAGCGAAAAGTATTCTGAAAGATCATTCTGAAAATATTAAGTTTTGGACAGCAAGACGAGACGCATATATACGTCGGGAACAAGAATAAATCATGTACCTGGATGGGCGTGCCCGTTAATATAACGCGCCGTTTCACATCAAGTGCATTGAGAGATTGAAATGTAAGAGAGTCTGCATCAAGAAGAGACGATTGTACACAGTAAGCAACAGCACCCTTGACGAGCGTACCAGATAAATTAAGGATCACAGACCAGAGTTCTTTAGTCTGTGTCCCTCGTCGCAGAGCAGCAGGCCAATACAGCAGCTCGCGAGGTGAGCTGTTAAAGTCCGGAGGGTCTCGTACGACACTATCATCACTTTATCGTCGTTGAGTGATATGATACTAGCAAATGCATTAGGGGATAAGAACAAACCTGGTTGTGTAACGTTACGACCTCTAGCTTCCACCCACCTCCCAACTTTTCCCAGAAGCTCGGCTTTTCCACCCTTTCCATCTACCGCTAGTGCGGAAATTGCATCTTTTCCTAACCACTTCACTAAGGCTCTGTCAGTAATGCTGTTTGAACAAATACAAACGGGACGACATACCCAATTCATTGGCCCAATTCTTAACTAAACTCGACGGACATGCAATGATACACTTCTCAATGGTCGACTTTCCAGCGTGCGGAGACTGCTTGACCAGAGTCCAAAGAAGAGCGATGCACTGGAGAGTTTTTCCGAGACCCATCTCATCGGCCATGATGCAACCATATTGATTGTCAACCATCATTCCCGTCGTGCATTTGTATAAAAACTGAAAACACATGCATTAAGCGTCCACGAGAAACAGGATGCAGTTACCTTGACGCCCTCAATCTGATGTGGACGGAGAACTTTGGAAAGACGAGGATCGATGACCACCGGTACTTTGGGGATACTCTCTTTCTTGTCTTTGTCTTCACCCAAAAGGGTGCGGAGACTCTTGTGGGGATTGTACATCCCAGCCGTCTTTTCCAGTACCTCCTTGGCCATGCGTTCTTTGGCTTCCTCCTTCTCCCTTGCCTTCTTTTCTTCATCAGTCTCTCGGTCGTCTATGGTAGGATCATACAATACGAGTGCATGATCCTCCATTGGGTCGTGCAATGGTCGGGGGATAATCTTCGCCTGGGGTCGTATACCCAGCGACGCACCAGTTGCGACGAGAGGTACGACCTCCCCGCTCTTGTTCATCATCGTGGGCATCGAGAACCTGCGCACTGTCAGCTCGAATGGCTTCGGTTTGTATACCGGGAATGTCTTGATGGCAGCCTTGAGTTCTTCCTCGTTGAAGGTCCCATCCTTGTAGTTGTCCCTTTTCTTTTTCTTCTTCCGCGCGTCGTCCGAGTCGGAGTCGTTCTCGTCCCCCTGTGATTCCTTGTACGATACGCGTTTCCGTTTGCGGGCCGGCTGAATGCGTTGGGTGGAGTCGAGGGCTGTGGGTGGTTTAAAAGGCTTGTAGACACGAGAACTCTCTTGTAGACGATCTACGACGCGTCCATCCGTCGTCGTTGGCGTCCGCTTGAGCATAAGGATGATGGTGGTAGACGAGAAGCGCCACGACGCGCGTGGCGCACCGCGTAAATTCGACACGTGATCAAAAAGCAGTGGCACGCATCTTGTTCCAATACCTTGATGTGGAGGCCATCGCCTTCACCAGTAGAATCGTGGAGCGACGCCGAAGGCGGTAACGAGGACCAAGCATGGCCAGTCAAGGGCGTGGTCGGTGAAGAAATACGTCTCGATCGCACTTCGAGGTACGCACTTGGACTACGAACGATCATGGCTAACTCAGCGTGCATTCACAGATATGAAGTGCGTTTCCTCGTCAGAAATATTCCTCTCGTCCCACTTATAGTTGTGCTTCATGAATGTAGGTGAAATGGGGCAACTGGCATCGCTCGGATGGCTCGAATACCACTTGGGAAACGGAAGGAACTTTTGAGCAAGTCAAGCTCATAAAGCACTGGCAACGAAAGCAGAAACGTATACGCGCCTCTCTCGCGGATGAATCGACCGATATGGATGTCTCCTGGCCAGATAATGCCGTCCACAAGCGTCTTACCGATCACAGCAGGCAAGCATACACCGAGAAGTTAGAAAAGGTGAATCAGGCGGGCCCAAGATCGACTGCAGATTGGGACGAAGGGATAGAAAAAGCATATAGGAGGGTGCAAGAACCAGAGAGGGGGGAAGCCAACTCGAGACTCAGATTGCGGCGAGTTAACCCACCATCCGCTTTAGGGTCTCCAGTCGGTGTGTCTGTTCAGTCTACATCGTCACGCGGGAGAAAAAGATTGTCTCCGGCAATGACTCCTTCCTCGCGTGATCAGTCCCTTTCTGCTGGACCTGCGCCTAAATGGGGCAGAAGTCGGCCACGGATTAACAGCACTCCGTCCTCCCCCGGACTGGGTACTACAACCCCTTCATCATTTTCACGCAAAGGAAAGCTGGCAGTAATAACCCCCAGTTCGGTTGGGTCCTCCTCCATGGAGATTGAGATTCCTAAGGGACCACTCCCATCGATTTTCATCCCTCAACCGACGTTGTAAGTGCGTTCCCCGTGCCTGGAGTCGTCTTTAGATTTGACCTTCTGTGCTAGACGAGGGCGCGTCTCGTCGACGTGGAATACAGCAGCAAAGGAGGTGATGGCTGCAATGGTCCGCATATCTCCCAAAATCCCTGACGAGGATTTCCCACGTAACCTCCGCAAGTTCAAATACATGGAAAAAGACTATGTTTTCCGGTACATTCACTCTTTCCTAGCGTGGTGTGTTTACCCTCTATTATGCAGCGACGATAAACTGCAAGAGACTTTTAATGCGCCCCGTGGCGCCTTCACCGCGTGTGATTGTATGACCTGTTCGGACACTTCGGGTTGCTCTTGTCGAGACTTGTCTGAAATTTATGACCTAAAAGATGAGACGAGGGTTTCTGCGTATTCTCAGGTAATCTCGCTGGTGTTCAATTAGAATTACAGCTGAAATAAAGATGCAGGGGTTATTCACTTTTGAAGTTCCTCGAGGTGTGGAAGTCAGCGAATGCAACAAGGTTTGGTTCAATAAGTCTGTGCCGTTTGTTGCTCAATATGACTGCTAGTACTGCGGGTGCGATAAAGAATGTGAAAATCGCGTCGCTCAACAATCCCGCGACATCGGTATCGAAATATTTGACACGAAGAGGTGCGGGTTGGGCGTGCGTGCGATGGACGATCTTCCCAGAGGAAAAGTTCTTGGCACATATACTGGGTATTATCGTATTTCTGCGCACTGGACCGCGGCTGATGCCCATCCTTGTCACCGCAGGATGTTGATGTGAGTTTGTCATGTGGCCCACAAACGCGGGTTCAAGCTGAACGATACCAGTCGAAGGGATGAAGTAGACGAGCTGCCCGAGGAGCACCAGGGGTACTTATTCGACCTCGACAGCACCGAGGTCAGAAACTCGGAGAATTTAGGAGAAAAATATACTGTGGACTCTTACGAGTACGGTAAGTACCCAGCATCAATTGTGAGTGGTAACAATAGGATGACGGTCGTCGCAGGTAACTGGACGCGATTTGTCAAGTAGGTGACTGACTTGCCCGCCATTCGTCCAGTTGATTTGTTCCCAACAGCCATTCATGCAGTCCAAACATGGAAGTCTATTGTGTCGTGTATGATACAATCCCATACGTAGGCCAATCCTTGTGCACGACAAGTTGCCAATCACCGTGATTGACGTTTGGTTGCAGGTGAATATGCCGTATGTAGCGTTTGTTGCATCTACCGATATCCCTAAAGGCACAGAACTCACGATTGATTATTATCCCTACGCGGAAAAAAATAAGAAGGGGAAGCGACCTGCGAGTGGGGGAGATTGTAGGTGTGAGTCGGTACTGTGTCGGGGATGGATTAAGAGGTGATTACTAATCAAATATACGTCCAAAAATGGAGTCTCGTGTCGTCTTGCTGAGCGTACTGCTGGGTTGACCCGGGCCCGGGTTGGAATGCCCTCGGTTGTGTGAACATACCCCACACTGATATCCTCACGGCGTGCAGGCTCAAACTAGCCCTTTCGAACACACCCCGCACGACCAGAGGATGCTTCTCGTCGGGTCGTCGCTCAGCGAGGTCCTTGGTTATTTATCGATATGCTCCTGGTTAGGCGCACAGTTCCCGTACGTTCATGATTGCGCCATAAGACGTTGACGTTATCTGACAGCGTTCTCGTTCTCAAGACAAATCCTAGAGAACATCAAGCATCAATCCTGCGAAGGTCTTGCGCTTCCCTTCTTGTTCAACTGGATGCTCGGTGCGCAATAATTACGCCATGTGTTACGCCCTGTTCCACACCGAGGATTGACTCGTCCTTGTAGGCGACGTCTCCAATTTGATCGGATGCATTCTCACACACCAATTGCCCTTTCAGGTGCGTCTCGTCCTCTTCACACCTACCCATGAAGATGACGGTCCGGGTAGACATATCTCGCAATTTATTTCTGTTCCGTAGACCTTGGTCTACTCTGCCAGTACTTTTACTACGGTGGCGGACCTAAAACCTCTCCCATTGCCTACTCGCATGCGCGTTCCCGCACTACATCCAGCGCTCGGCGATTGTCCGTCGACGCGTCTCATTACCGCGCATTGTCTGTTGCACCAAGCAACATCGCCGCTCATTCAGACACCCATCCGGAACACCGTCGTTCGAAGAAACGTGCCGATCTTTCCGTCGAGCAGCCCCTCGTTGACCAACACCCGTCCGAGGAACTCGAGGACGATGTTGTGCCCTCTGCGCTTTCAGAGAGTTTTTTCTCTGAGAGTGGACGAAGGAAGAGAGTGTCATGGAGTCAGGAGAGGCTGGAAGGGGAGTCTTTTGGACGCCAAATGTCGCCCGTAGTACCGACGACGATTCGTCACACCTCCCCCAGCGCGGCGGCTGCACTGATTGCGAGAGGGAGACCGCCGAGGCGCCAGGCAGAGGAAGAGGAGGAAGATTCTGAAGCGCAGGCGGCAGAAACAGAAAGAGACGCTTCAAGAGCTAGTCGAAGGAGTGCTGGGATGGTTTTGCTTGGCGTTGGTGTTCTCTTTGGCATCGGGATATATACGGGCGATCCACAACCCCTGGTGGGAAGAGGAGTGAAGACGGGGGCGGTACTTGTACCGACCCATAGCCTGGATCTCTCGCTGGCAAATGGGTTGCCCGTTGCGGCAAAACCGCCTGAGTATCTCGCGGAGACGCCTCCTTTCTCACTGGTACCTTCATTTCCAAGCGACACCGTGTTCAGCCAGTCACGACAGCCCGACGAAGAAACGAATTACGAACGGACCGTAGGGCGTATATTTGCTTGGCTATGTACCACTCTCTATTTGACCTCGCGGCTGCCGCAAATATGGAAAAACGTGAGTTGCCTACATGCTGCGAAGCCATTCGCCGTCACACTGATGCACGTCCCAAGTATGTCAGGAAATCGGTAGAGGTATAGCGACGCATTTCCTGTATCGAGGAGGTGACTGATTTAGATCCGTGTTCTGTCAGGGTCTCTCGATGTTTCTTTTCATCTGTGCCTTTCTCGGCAACTTCTTCTATGTGCTGTCAATCGTCACGTCTCCCAAAGCACAGCTTCCACCGCCAGCATCAACGGAATTCTTCCGCGAGACCATCCCGTTCGTTATCCCCATTCGAGCTAATCATTTCCTTTGGTGACACTTTTTTTCCCGTCGACTAGGTATCTACTTGGCAGTGGTGGGACCTTTGTTTTCGACATCACCATCGTGACCCAGTGCGTCATCTACAAAGGCAAGCACCCTCGAAGGAGCTACATTAGGAGTCGAGGAAACTCTCTCGTGCGCAATGCAGCACTTGCTGAAGAGACAGCTGGTTTACTGCGAGGAGATGTGCTTGCTGCGACGCGAGCTCGCTCAGAGTGGTCGCGTGCGGACGGTACTGTCCTTGCACGTTCGCAAAGCCGAAGTTGAGGAGGAGACCTTACCATTAATGCTATTTAGCAGCATGGACTGTAACTAAGACTTGTGTTTGCATATACTTGCTAAAGCTAGAACACGTGCCACCGCATACCATCAGTACATCTTTATCCTTTGTCCAGATATGATGCCCACCGTCACGACGGGAAAAGGGAGACAACTTGGCGATGGAAATGTCGACCCGGTGAATAGCAAAAGTCTGGCTGAACAGTCTCCAGACAATCTCGTATGCACTTTGCTCTGTTTCCGGCCCTTTCGGTTGATCACCCGACCCACAGCGCAACTTCGTCCTCAACTACCTCTGCCATAATTGTTATCTCAAGACCGCAGAGGCGTTTGCAAAAGACAGTGCTGTTCGACACCTCGACAAGGACGGCGACGACATCCATGACCGAATAGCTTCGCGGGTGGGAAATGGGCTGCGCTCCATCACTTCCCGAGGCACTTCGGCAGACTTGAGCGACGACACGGTCAGGAATATTCTTTTACGACAACGTACGTGCTTCGACACGAATGCAAGGCTCATTCTCAAAAGATGACATTGCGCGTTCTTTGACAAGGCATTCAATTCGAGATCCTCTCGGGAAACGTCCAGGAGGCAATCACCCTCCTCAACCAACATTTTCCCAAAGTACTCACAGAAGACACTAGCGACAGCCAGATGGAGGTGACGGACGAGAACGTGAATCCGTCGCGGCTCGAGTACATTGCAGAAACTGTGAACCCGATTCACTTGTCACTCAATCTCCGCATATTGGCCTTTATCGAAGCGTGTCGTACAGTCCCCCTTGTCTACAACCCACCGGCTCAGAGCATCGAGTCTATCTCCATGGACCTGGACCTACCAATGGTTGCGGCCTCCCATGTAAAACGCGACACAAAGGACGAAGAAATTCATCAGGCAGATCTCTTGATCTGTGTCCAAAAACTATACGCAACCGTCAACGCCCTTCGCAAGCCAGAGGACCGCGCTGTCTATCTCAAGGAACTCTCGAACGTCGGAGGACTCCTTGCATATACTGTTCCCGAAAAGAGCCCGATGGCGAAATATTTACGCCAAGAAAGACGCGATAGAGTCGCGGAACAGATGAACAGTGCAATTCTATGTTCGTTTTTTCACCTCGCATGCATGTTGACCCATTCTAAGTTATTTCCGTTGGCAGATCACAGCAATATGCCGTCTGTCTCGTATCTAGAACTCGCAGTTCGGTATACACATTGCGTGTGGGGCATATTACACGAGCAACGGGTTAAAGTTCCTGCTGCCCGAAGATCGGGTGGGGTTTCACTTCCCCCGAGCATGGCCCCGCAGGGTACCGGTGAATCCGAAAAAGAGCTCTCCCATGAGGCGAGTCTTGTCTTTGATCGAAGTCTCATTCTAACATGGGTTAATTATAGGCTCCACCTTTTGACCTGCCACTTTTCTTGAACACAAGAACATGACTGTCTTTACTTTCCTGGCACGCGCGCGCGTCTCCTTCTCTATTAGACCATTGTCCTAGTCATTGAACATTAGCATCGTTAAGTCGTACACCTTTGTATGTTAAATTACTCATGTTCTAAAAGCAAGCAAGTCAATATCATCCCTTTCGCTGAAGTTGTTCTCATCCTACTACTGTTATTGCCTCCGAGGGAGGCGATGCAATGTCTGGTCTCCCACAAGCTCGCGATAGGCAGTCGACTCATGGCTGCATTGTTTAACTTGCGAGGGCTGCCAAGCATGTGCTCCTGATCCACTGTAGCCCAACTTCGTCGTAATACTGGTTTCGGGTCGCGCACGGGTTTGCATCTCGAAGCAAGTCCTAAGAGTTGCACACATTGTACACCACACCATGGCCGCGTTGATCGAAGAGCTGCGACCTCTCTTGTAATGTTACTGGAAACATTCGTCAACACCCTTATCATATCGTCGTGGGCCATTCACCCGGAGGCGTCGTCGCTGGTGCCTTGGTCCCCCCTGCTCGAGTCCACGCGACCCGCCTCTCAATATATCCCCCGAAATCGCCGCCCACCATAGACAGCATATCGACGCCGTGATCAAGAATCCAAAGACGCCCGCAGAGTATCTCCAGGAAAACCCGCTGTGGACAGGCCCTCGAGTTTGCAGTTGTGCGATGGTGCCGCCATCCAAGCCATCCTCGACGTGGGTCTTGCCTTGACCCTCCTTGTAACCAGCCGTGGTTCGTTTACACGCTCGTTGTCGAGCGTTGCGGAGAATGTCAGAGTGACGGTGCTTGCTGCTGACCCAGCCAAAATGCCGTCCGTGAGAGAGGAGGATTTGAAGGCATTCCCCTCATGTGGTCGCGAAAACCGTTTGAGGCGCTTCGCACGATATTGTGCGCGAGGTCCCTCGAAGACGCTGAGTTGTAGAATGTATATTCAGGACAGCCGAGAGCAGTGTATGAGCGGAACATCAGGTTCCGTAGTCTTACGAGGCAATGTGTGGCAGGCCACGCTCCCTGTTGCCGCTCCGCGCTCAGCACGGACATTGATCTATTATTGATTGACTCTGACGCCATCCCACCGTCCCCTATTCAGTTCCAATAGTACCTTGGGAGTCACCGAACACCCTCTGAGTCCGACGACCTCCAGGCGTCGCAGTCGCTCCCATGGCACCTCTTCCAGTATTGGTGTCCCGGCGTTCAACCATGCATTGTAAGACAAGTCGAGGAACACGAGAAGTGGGCAGATCGCCGGTAATCGATGCAGGGAAATTCGGTGAGGTATACCGATGAGCGCCAGATGCGTGATCGTCGGTGGGAACGCGAGCACAGTGGGAGCGCTCAGAGGGCTGGAGAGGATCGCGAGGGAACGGAGCGTGAGGGGCTCGCTGTCCTGACTTGGCACGGCATCCCACGAGTCCATCGGCGCGCTGTCTGTGCCATCGAGCTCGTTGAAATCGTGATGATGGTTCTCGACATCAAGACAATCTTTCTTCCGGAATGAACTTCCACGTAGGGTATTGTAAGGTCCTACGACGATGAGTTCGGTATTGACGTGAGTCGTCCCTTGGCAAAGCGCGTCGAGCTCTGTTTGAGACAACGGTGCGTGGGTCGCTGTATAACGAAGAAGAACACGGCGAAGGTGAAGCGGGATATATGGGGTGACCTCGGCCAAGTCCGTCCCTGAACAGGTGGATCGGATGAGCTGGAGACAGAGAAGAGTTAATTGTGGGATCGGGCGAGGATCAGGGAAGATGAGACGAGTGTCGGACGAAGATGAGGCAGGTGTGGCAGAGAATAAGGGCAAAAGTGCACGCTCCCGCCATGCAGCGGTGTCTGTGACACCCACATCACAAAGGTCCGGGGTAGAGGGCGATGCTACTATAGGTGATCGCCAATTCCTAGGAGGGCTGGGCCCAGGGACCCAGGAAGGGCTAGCTATCGGTGCTGGTGAAGGGTAGAAGAGGTTGATAGGTAATGTCGGCTGGTTGTGGGCATGCGACGAAACTGAGGTACTAGACACAGGCTTGCCCTGCGCATTCCGTGTGTGTCTAAAGTGCTCGCCTCTGCGGAAGGTGAGTTTAAAACTCTAGTATGGGATCCAACAACGAACCTAAGGTTCTGCAAAATGTTATTGACCTGTTTCCCATCTGACTTCTGTGGGGCCATGAAACGGTTGCGTTCAGGACCTTCGAGCACATCGGCACTGTCAACGAGTCAGTCCAGTGTTGGCTCCTTAAAGCGTGGGTGAGGTTCACGTCATTCCCACATTGCTCATGTGCATGAACATCGGAAATGAAAGAAAGATCATACTCGTTTTTGACATAGGGTTCATACATGGCAAAGTGATTGTAAGTTCATGCCAGGCATACCCCCATACAGAACGACATCCACTACACAGCGGGGCTCCCCAGCGCCCACTCCACATCACCAGCCACTCCACAACGACATATGCACTTAGTTCATTTGCCGGATGAGTTTGTTGATGTTGGATTCTCTGTTACCAAAGTCACCGCCCTGAACGAAATGCTTGAATTTCCGTGTCCTCCATCCACCAGTGGGGTTGGAGAGCTTGAAGGGCCAAAGGAAGTTGGATGCCTGTAAACGAAATAAGAAAAGTAGTCAATTCGGCGGCCAATGTACTGACCTGCTTGAAGTTGGGTCCAGCAGTGGCGATTTCGTGCACAAGATCTTCCATGCACAGAATGTCATACTTGCCAAGCCTTTCCTCGACGATCGCGTTGTTGGTCAGGGGAATACGTTGCTTATTGACCTTGCCGTATCCACGCTTGTATATCAACTCTCGAATTGACTTGAGGTTCGGTTCGCTGAACTTTCCATTAACAAAAGAAGAGACGTGGTGTCGAAATAATACCAACCCGTATGCAACATAAGGCTCGACTAACCGGAGCATCTGTTGCGTTGCCCTGGTCACTTTGACAAACACACCGTTGTTGATCTGGAGGAGACGAAGAAGTTGCAGGATCTTGCGGGGTTTTGGCGCGATTTCGTTGATACCACGGATACGGATGACAAAGTAAACTTTGGGTTCGGCGGGGACGTAGAAATCGCCGGATGCGCGAGCCGCCCTCTTTAGCCGGATCTCCTCTTGCTCCTTCGCGAGGTACCCCTTCACGTATGACTCGGCGCGCTTGAAGATGACCTTGCGTTTTGCGTGTGCCGCCTGTGTCCAATGTTAAGCTGATGGTACATATACGATCAACAAGTCAAGATCGAAGTGTCAGTCCCGAAAGATGGTTAATTAAAGGCAGCAACGCAGAATAAACCACTAGCCACGATATATTGAATGGTATACATCATCAAAAAGATAAAAAGAAAGTTTCCAATAGGTCCTAAACGCACCTTGCGGGCAGCGATGATGGCAGCAAGGCGTTCTTCTCGAGCCTTTTCATTTTGCTTGCGTTTTTTGAGAAGGGTCTCCGGAACTTCAATGTCCTACGATGGAGTGTTAGCTCGGGTCTGACCGAGGGTCAGTCTGTCACTGACCGTGACCGACGGGACGCTTGAATGGAATTGTCAATCCAATGTCGTCGTCACAGAGTCTGAGTACTCACGTAGTCGAGGGTGCCATCGAGAGTCGTGAGGTTGTCGATAACAGTCCGCTTTGCAGAGATGGGGTGGCTGAGAACTATACAGTGATTAGCACATATTTTCTCACGATCAACGAACGTCACGTGTCACGCTTCTTCGTCACGCGTTTCAAAGGCGACGCCACTGATGAAGGTCGGTATGCTTTCGGCGCCGGAAATCTAACTTGGCGCGAGTAGTACTTACAGCCAATGCCCATTTCCGTTTTTTTTTGAGGTTGTGTGGGGGAAAGTATCCCACACCCACACCTTTTTGAGCACCCCAACCTTGTCGTTTGACAGGATGGTTTGAGCGCGAGGTATGTTTTTCCATCTACCCACACTCGATTCGAACGCTGGGAAGTACACAGCCATCGCCATCGCCTCATGGGCTGTACTTACTCCTTATACACATGTCGGATCGCCACTAGGGGAGTCGGAATCTCTGACGGCACTGGTATATTAGGTCAGACGTCAGGGTCTCGTTACCCAGTTCTTTTTCCTGTTCCACTATGCCGCCGCGCAGCAGCCTGGACTGGGCGCCGCTCAGCGTGGTCCTCGCAACTGGATTGCTTTCTGTGGGCCCTATAGGCACTCTCGCCCAAACTACGACTGCGGCATGTCTGTCCTCGTTCCATTCGGTACATCATCTGTTTCACCACGAGTGTTTCACTCAAACGGTTTCGCATAGTTGGACAATAGTAGAGGCCAAACACCTTGTCTTGTCTCCGCTTATTTACAAGGTGCTTGTAATGGTGGCCGTACGTTGAATTCTGCCATGTTTTCTTCACAATTCTGATTTTCATCAAGAATTTACCGTTGGCGCCCTTGACAACGGTACTCACTATACTGGCCCATCTGCGGATCAATCAAATCCCTGCCAATGTAGTTCTGTCACGTATAATACTATAAGTGCCTGTGGCCTCTGCCAGAATCATTCGATCATTAGGTAGTGTGATTTCCTTGCAAGAGCATTCTCACATCTTTATTCTTCGCCACCAGCTGGAGCTCATGGAACCTCAATTGCACGACTGTATATCCGGGAGTGTATGTTGTTTGGTTTCGTCCAATAACCCTGAAACTTACATTGCTATAGCTTTCCTCCAGGAGTTCCAGACGGTACAGCGGTACCACAATGGGCATTTCAGGACGTGACGGTATGCACGAATTCCATCATTTGCTATCTGCTCGCACAGTGCTAATATTGGTTTTCCAGGCAAGCGATATATTCAATGTGACAATAGCTCAGGCTGTCGGCGGTAAGTTACCATTTTTATGCCCGCCCTTTATGGCACTCATGCGATCATTCAGATACTCCTGAGTCGACTGCTTCTCGTCCCCAATCCACTGGTTCGATCATGGCAACAACTATCTCATTGTCATCAGACACTCCGTCAGCGACGAGCTCGACCTTTTCAGGTGGCAGCAAATCAAACACTGGTGCGATCGCCGGAGGTGTTGTTGGTGGTGTTGTCGGGGTCGCGCTGATAGCTGGTGTTCTTTTTTTCATGATGAGAAGGAGACGTTCTTCCCAAATTGCGCCACCGGCACGATTTTCCGGTGGCATGTCATATGGCCCTCCTTCGACTATTTATACAGACTCCACTGCCTTCGCCCATACCCAGATGGTACAGCCAAAGCTCTATGTGGGTAAACAACATTCTTTGAACACCACGGTATCTGACCATGTTTTAGGACCCGTTGGACCCCAGTACTTTCCCTGCTTCTCCGCCCCCCACTACAATTATGACTGGGTCATCGCACGACGTTCCAAGTAGTCCCCAGTTTTCTTCTGCTTCAATACGTCCCGGTGGTGGGTACAACGGTATGCCGGAAATCTAAGGATAAAGTCGAGATCAATTTCCTTCCGACGTTCTCGCGAGCATCATCACTTGATCTAGTTCTATTCCTGACCGCTATGGTGGTCGACTTGTATCATATGGTCTTCTTTAGAAAAATGGTCTCTTGACCGATTGTTTTTCGTTTTCTCATTGCCGCACTGGACTCCACTGCATTCATTCTCTATGTTGACTATTGATCATCTAAACGTGTTTAAACTGACTTGCATGTTGAGGATGAATACGTATGAACATAATATGCATTTCTATGTAAGTGAACGGCTTGTCGGTACACCAGGTGACCGACGGCATCCACGGAGGAGTTAGGATGATCGGCCAAAGGGTGCACCGTGAACGCTCTTCTGAGGCACCAAGAGATGAAGGATTGTCGTCAGAGCCATAGACAATCAAGCATGTGGTAGACCAGCGCCTGGAAGTTGTTAAAAGATGGGAGACAGCTCAACCTGCGAAAGCACAAAGGAAAACAATAACTTTAGGGCCGGCATCCCAACTGTATCGGGTCTATTTCCGTTATCAAGCTTAGTAATGGGTGGACAGTTTCCCCCACTTAGAGGCTCATATTTAAGAATGGCACGAGTTCCTGGTCGTGTCCGCCGATATCCTCGACTTGCATCGTCCTTTGACCAACTTATATAATGCCCGTCTCTGCCTTGACTCTGAATGACGGGACCCAGACTCCTTGGATAGCCTTTGGAACGGGCACCGCGTTGTTCCACAAGGATGCGACACAGGCCGTCAAGGTCGCCATTCAGAACGGATTCACACACTTGGATGGGGCACAGATATACGAGAACGAGTCCTCGCTCGGGGATGGCATCGTTGCGTCAGGAAAGCCACGGTCGGAGCTGTACATCACGACAAAGTTGGGGGCTCTGGCACCGGGGGAAACGCCAACGAGTGCGTTGAAGAAATCTGTGGAGAAGCTGGGAGTGGCCTACGTGGACCTTTACTTGGTGCACCAGCCATGTAACCACGTAGGCCAACTCAAGGAAGTTTGGAAAGGGATGGAGGCGGCCAAGGCGACCGGTCTGACCAAGTCCATCGGTGTTTCGAATTTCACAGCAGACCAACTCGAGGAGATTCTTGAGGTGGCCACTGTTGTCCCGGCCGTCAACCAGGTAGGATGGACCCTTGCGCCTGGATTTGGGTTCAATGCTTAACCGTCTGAACAGATCGAAGGTCACCCATATGTCTGGAAAGCTCTTGAACGCACTCTCGCAGTCCATGCAAAATCTGGGATTGTGACTTCCTCCTACTCAGGGTTATCGCCTATTGTCCGTGAAAAAGGTGGCCCTCTTGACCCTGTCATCGAACGAATTCGTGCGCGCCTGGAGAAAACTCGAGGGTCTCCTGTGTCCGACTGTCAGGTGCTGAACAAATGGCTGCAGCAAAAGGGCGTGCTTGTCGTGACGTGAGTCCTTTCAGGTTTACACCCGCACTCCATGCTGAGCAATTTCCGGCAGCACGTCGTCTAAAGCTGAGCGTATCAAAGAATATCTCGACACCGAAAACGTACCCGAGCTCACCACAGAAGAGGTTAGACTTATTGAGGCGACGGGGGCGCAACTGCACAGGAGATATTTCGTGCGTCCTTCCATAGATGTCACTTTTTCGGTCACTGATTCCCTTTAAAGCCTGGCAACTGGCAAAAGGAGTGAGTGGGAGAAAGGTGTAATTGATGAGTTGATAGATAAGAGCTGGGAACAGTATTGTTGGTGTCACAAGCGAGTATGCGAACGTGGTTGCGAATCCGTTGAGAACACATGGACAAGATTATGAGGAACAGTTGTGACGCGAGGGTAGAAGAGTGCAGTTCGACAGGCCCAGATGCACCCTCGCGCAGCCACGTCGCTGAATTCAGCGAGCTGATTTTCGCGGGACATCCATTCGGTTATCGTGTCCTCTTGGGACTCGCAGGACCTTGCCCTATAATGATGAGTAATATAAGCATGGTATGTCCCCACCCTTAGTCAACCCCTGCTGGCATGATTACGCAGGTCTCCGATTGTATCCGTTGATATTCGTCAGCTCCTTCCTTCCGCGTCCTTTGACTACCGCAGAATGCCCGTCTCTACCCTGGTTCTGAATGACGGGACCCGCGCTCCCTGGATAGCCTTTGGGACAGGCACCGCGCTTGCCAGCAAGGATGTCACACGTACGATTGCAACCGCCATTCAGAACGGATTCACGCACTTGGACGGGGCACAGATATACGAGAACGAGACCTCGCTCGGTGATGGTATCATTGCATCAGGAAAGCCACGGTCGGAATTGTACATCACGACGAAACTGTGGCCTATGATACCGGGGGAAACGCCAGCAAGTGCATTGGAGAAATCCTTGGACAGGCTGGGAGTGGATTATGTGGATATGTATTTGGTTCACCAACCGAAGAACCATGTAGGGAAGCTAAAGGAGGTCTGGAAAGGCATGGAGGCAGCCAAGGCAGCTGGCCTGACCAAGTCTATCGGTGTTTCGAACTTCTCAGCCGACCAACTCGAGGAAATCCTCCAAGTGGCCACTGTTATTCCAGCTGTAAACCAGGTAGGGATAGAGTGTTCTATTCAGAGTTGGAT